>NNCF01127891.1:463289-504687 GCA_002313205.1 Laupala kohalensis
TATATATATATATATGACCGTTTAATGCACAAACTTCGACATCATACTCGACAATGACCATATAACTATGATCACAGATATGACAGAAATATGACCGTGTAATATCGTCAATATGTAGCTTTCCTTATTTCATTATATTCCGTCCAGTTCCAATACGAGAAGCGTAATCATACCTCTGGTAGCAGAGCATGGCCATCTGTAGCCCAAGGGAGCGCTGCTGGCGTCACGACGGGCGGCTATCGATTGACTGGCGCCGCCGCCGTCGGGGCGCCACTGGTCTTCCGCGCACTGCGACGCTCGCCAACGCAACTCGCTCGCGGAATGCATTCATTGCGTGCAAACTCGTATGCACTCGAGATCTCTTAGGCCGGTATTATACGGTTACACTTCTGTCAGATATCTACCATCAAAGATATATGATCAAAAAATATGATCGTGTAATGCTCAAGCTATGATCATAGTTCAACTATGATCATATATCTATGATAAAGGTTCTCGTTAAGCTAAAAGTGCCTGACAAAATAAACACTATAAAACTTACCGTTACGTAACACACCACTACCCCACCGTAACGAAGCGTAACGATATCAAAATCCCCCCCCCCCAAGGATGCATTAATTTATGGTGACAAGTTGTCACTTTCAATCTAAACAGAATTAATTCAAAAGATTTCTTCCCAAAAATATTTAGACGAGAAAAATTTTTCATGCAGGTATTCGAGCGCCCCCCCCTCCTCTCACAGTGCTTTCTTGTGACCCGAGACCCTCGACGATCGTCCCAGGAGATGATACAGAAGATCTTTTTCATTCTATACAGCACGCAGCTCCAAAATTCGTTGGTAGTGAATGCTTCGTCTTGTGCCAGGTTATGGCCACCTCAATTCTCCTTCGTTTGCTTCTTTTTGTATTCTTTTTTAAGCGTGTGAAAAACCTCCTCAAGAAAAAATATATTAATTCGAAGGTACCTACTCGAAGGCATATTGCTTAGCTCTGAGAAAATTTAACGTAACGAAAAACAAAGTCACGAACGGAAACGCTCTGTGTTTATAAGATTATTGTATATTAGTCGCAGTAAATTACTTCATTGGTCTTAAATATGGTCATAGATATAATTTGTAACATCTCTGTTGGCAATAAATTGTTCACATATGTATTTATTGTCTTGGTACTGAGCTTGTACTCAATATAGCCAACGCTTTTACTTCGCCATCGTCCATAAGAGTAATAATATTTGTACCTCGCGTTATGTTGGCAGGGCATTTGAATTTCTCAAAACTTTAATCCAATGCCAACCTCGGTTACCAATTCAATTCACGTGCTCTTGTGGCACTATTGTGTTCTATCTGCAGAGCGTTTTTAACGAATATTACCTTGTGTCTTTGTTGTATCGTTAACTTGTATTTCTTTACAGCAAAGTCGCTTTTCTAACTACTATTAAGATATGTTCCGATATTACTTAAATTCGTAGGAGTTGACAATTTGTAATAAGCAGCCATATTGCATAATTNTTCCGATATTACTTAAATTCGTAGGAATTGACAATTTGTAATAAGCAGCCATATTGCATAATTTTCAGCATAATTACATGACTTTGAGCATAATCAAACATCAGTGTCGACTCGTCATTCGCGAGAGTCCTATGGTAACATGTCACCGCACTGGAAGGCTTCTCACCGCGTCCGATTTCTTGTCGCGCACCAGGAAGCAAGTACTTGTCCCGCCTTCGACCTCCGCCTCCTTCACTTGTTCTTCGACGTCACAATGCAGTAGAAAGACAAGTGCCTACGGCGAACTCTTTCTTCGCGACGGGGACAACGCCATACGCATTTCAGCTCACGATTTTTCCGCCATGACGAAAACTAATGGATGAATACCTGTTGCTCGTTATAATGGGTCTCCTGCAAATTAAGCCTCATTTTTCCTTCAATAAATTGTAGAACTCCCAAGTAATGGAACGAAAAAAAAACATTGTTAAAATTTATTCAAAACTTAGGCGAGTCTTACTGTACATGAGTTATATAGGTAAGATAAACGTATCAAACTAAACGATAATTCTTTGGAGACAAAAATTTAAAAACAATTTTTTCCATCCCAAAATAATGCCACTAATATCATAATATACAATGAAATACTCGTAAAAACATGGAATCGTTCATCACATCTTTAAAAATCAACATCGGTGAAAATTTAAATCCCAAAACATACTTCTTAATGTTCCTTGATTTTACTTTATATGTTATTTAATCAACTTACTTATATTATAATCAAACTATTCGTTATTCTCATGAAGGAACGATAGTTTCTTTTGGGAAAATGACAGGATAAATTTTGGTACCCTGGCTGGATTGTTCGTTCCTCATTGCTTTGTTCTCTCATTGTGCGGTTGAATCATTACATTAAAGGACGTTAAGGTAAAAATAATCCTATAAAACATATGCCACTCAGAATGCTCGGAAGGGAATGAGGGAGAAGTCTAAGGACCATGCTGAAATCGAGGAGCCAATGCCAGTATTGCGAGATCATCGCCAACTCTTCCTCTCGCTGAAGACACGTGGGCGTTTTACTCGTGTCAGCAGAATCTTAGTTTTTACGTTCGGATGGTGCCGCCTACATTAGCCGATTCGTAGACCACAATAAATGACATGCCAATTGTGACGGGCAGAGGGCTTGTTCTCTAACCTTTGGTTGAAAGAACGGTGTCTGAACTTAGCGTTTGCATGTGTTATAGCAGCCATGTGAGGGTGTCGTGGCATACCGTCTAGAATGGGTGGAGCCACAGGGTGGAGCTATACTAGGCCACATGACAGACATGGCACCACGCTTTCATTATATTGGTTACATCTCGTTACTCTTCTTTCACTGCGAGGACTACAGCGTTGCGTACCTGCAAAGATAATACCGCCACCACCACCACCAAACCTCACCGTAACGCATTGTAACAATAGAAATACCTCTCCTCCCTCCAAAGTGTAATTCGTAATTCAAAGACGGTCCCTGCCTAGGGTTTCTGTGTGTTTTAGGTGGAGGGACAATATGAGCCTAATCGAACTGATATAAGGTGAGGTGTAGACAGAGGTTGTACAATTAATAATAAAATAATACAATGATGTCGTCTCTGTCATCATTGCTTAATACGCATAAAGCTTCTTCTCTCGCTTAACGATCATTATCAGCGTTACAAACAAATATAAAAATACAGAAACAAAATTTTAAAATACATTAACATAGGCGAAAATATTAATAAGAATTTTGAGACCGGAAGAAGGTGTATGTTTTAGGAAAAGTAGGGGGAAAAACTTCGGGTATGGTAAATGATACTATTTGAGAAAAAAGTGGGGGGGGGGGGTTAAATAATGGTATTCAATAAATAAGGCAAAAGATACGAGGTTAAACCCAGATCAGCAAACTGAACCAACCTCATCGAACTAAGTCAGTGAACCGATGACTCGTATCATCTTCGATACTATATGGATGTCCAATTATATTTTAATAATTAACTTTTTCTGAAAAATCAAAGTGGATCATTGCGAGTTGGATCAATGAGTTTCTTCAGAAGGGGGGAGTGCCAATTGTTATTTCCCTCTTTGCAAAGGAAGCTAATAGCTTTTGGAAGACGTTGTCCAAACATTGTCCTCTCCCGTGCAATTGGTGAATGTTTACTCCGTCTGCTCCCAACAAAGGACATGACTGACGAGTAGCTTCAGCGCCTATTGAACAGGTGGGTCTATGACGTCAGTGAGCGTTGACAGAGAGGAGGGGGGCAGGGAGCTTCCGGCCTGTTGCTTTAGTGGTTTGGGCGTGAGAGGGAGGGAAGGGGGTCACGGTTGTGATTGCCCTCTTGTCACGCACCTGAACCTTTTCGCTTTTCTCTTTTGTGTTTGCTAAAACTTTAATCTCTTTCATCCCTGATAAGAGTTATTAAAGGGTCACGGAATGATTTGCATGTATCATATAATCTCTAGAAAATGTTCAAAAACTCATGATGTTTTTCTCTCTCAATTTTGCCTTGTTTGATTTTTTTAAGTTTGTTTGATATTTGCTGAGCGATCTTTCCCACTCATTGACAAGACATCAAATCTTTACTCTCACAATTTCTCCAACTTCGGGTGAACATAAGAAATATTAAGTACTCGTTGCCGGTGGCGGATCTAGACCGTAATCAAGGGAAGGGGTGTTAACCGGGGAGCATTTTTGTTTAAACATTAAGGTTTTACAACACAAATTTTATAAATATTACCTTTAAATATAATGCACCAAATAAATAATTAACAATCTGATATTATTAATAATAATAACAGTTATTTATTAAAGTTATTAACATGGTATTATTGATTTTATTAATCTGGTATTATTAATATCAATAACAGTTAGATTATTAATAACAAATATATTATTAATAACAATCAAATTATTAATAACAATTGTATTATCAACAACAATAATTATAATTAACAACAATTATTAATCTGGTAACACTTTTACAAAGTTTAACATTTATCAAATTCAATTTTCTCTGTTAAGAGTTCAGGCCCAATGGTGGTGGTGGAGGTATAGCCTCCATAGTCACTCCCCCCCCCCCATAGATCCGCCACTGCTCGTTGCAGATATATTTCATGCAATGTGTAAAAAATTACGGGATTTACTCATTTCCAAATTAAACTTCCGATCTCTCTGTATAACGATTCTCCCTATAACGATGAAATAAACAAGAGTTGTTTGATTTGCCATAACAGTCATATATTTATTCTCTTTCTTTACCGATGTTGCTCTCACGTCATAATGATGACTTCAGAAGGACGTCAGGTCAGTGCTTTGGAACCGAAAAAGGAAGCAATGTAGGATGACGAACTTCATTTATTATTACAAATACAATACAGAAACGTCGTTTAATATGGGAAAATATGTAGATATAGTAGAGAAAACAAAAAATTAAAAAATATTAAAGTAATTGCAATATTTTATTGAAATTAAAGTAGTTGTAAATAATTATAATATTTTATGTTATAAATATTTGTTGCGTGACGTTACGGTATTACTTTATTTTTAATCGTAATGCACCAAATTCTTGTTTCTCTCTACATATAACAATCTCTCTCTATAAATGAAAAGTACGTTGAATATAGTTATATAGAGGGAGGTCTATGTATAAAGCATGGACGATTTTCGCTTGGGCAATTAATAAATTCCACACGAATTAATTTAATATTTCTCCCTCTCTTGAAATTAAACTAAATCATCTAATAATTAATTCTGTGTTAAATCATGTTATTGAGTACCATATTATTTGATACTTATTCCAACTCGCTAATTTTGAAATGATTTTATGAATTAGTCATTGTTTCCTCTATCATAAAAAAAACGTCACTTCACGAGGATTTAGTTGATGATGATGATGATAATAATAATAAAAATAATAAATTTGATAATAAATTTGTGTAACGTTTTCATATTTATTGGTTCAGGTTTCTATGATTACAACATATTAACACCGGAATGTTTTCGCAATTTGTCTCATAAATAATCCAATAAATTATCATTAGTGTTTTCTCCTTCTAATTCTCACAAAAAATATAAAAATTATCGGAATTCAAAGAAGATGCAAAGACACACAATGTTTAATACTTTTCGCTTCGTTTATCAAACTCTGAAAACGAAACAGTAATATGCGCAAGAAAACATAACTTGAACTCACGACATAGGAAGAAGATCAAGAACATTTCGTTAGAAACAAAAGGCGCGAACCACAAAACCACAAAAAATCAACAGTCATTTCAAACAATAACTAATTTTGGCCGTTTTCCATGACAAGTTTTTATGAACAAAAAAATAATGAAACAGAAGTAGAACGTCTAATAGTGCGTATGTATCAGTACTTAAAGTTTATTACACAAAAACTAAGGTGTTGTCCACATTGTCATTCATTAAAAAAATCTTTACTGGTATATATTTATTTATTTTTTGTGATTCAAGCATTTCTTTATGTTAAACTAGGTTTCTGGCTGCTTATCGATTAACAAAATTCAACTTCCATGTAATTCCAAAATTTTTCTTTCCATTTTCACTGGTAATTAAATTTTTAAGCTATTGTTTTATTGACTTTCACATAAGGAGTCAGTGTTGCTCCAAATCATTGTAATTGCGGAACTCTATCTTTCGTGAACCTCATCGTAAACTTTAGGGACCGTTGTGGGAAAGTTTGACCTAATTTTCAAATACAGAACTGAAGTTACGGATAAAAAAATACAGCACCGAAGATGTCCGTTATGTGGATGGTATAAACATACATGAAAATTTTTTTATCATACATTAACGTCGTGTTTAAACAAACTTACACAATATCCACAATTCAGGTTACAAAAATTAAATTACATGAAAATCGATATAACAATCTTAGACAATCATAAATCTACCAATTAAGTAAAAATTATGACGTATCTTCCTTATAGTGAACAGTAGTAGCGTAGTCATGTCAATAAAACAAGGAGAAATATTATTGGAAACTATCAGTGTTCTCTAAATCATTAATCATTTCCCTATCTGTCCTACCACTCTATCGAACTCCAGCCGGAAGTCAACATCCGCTACTGGCTATCCGACCCAAAGGTCAGGCAGCCTACTTTCGTGTACAATAACATGTGCTAATTCAATTGGAGTATTTGTAAAGCTCTCTATTCCTTGTAACAGCAAGAGTGGATTCGACTTTCGATAATCTGGATTATCGCTTTATGGAAATCGAGGATTAACCGTTCGCGCAGATATGTCCTTCACGGCTGTAGGAAAGTAGTCCCCACTTGGGGACAACACGCAGAAAATGACTTCTCCTCCCCCCTTTTGAATGACATTCAGAACCCTTATTCCTTTTGCAAATATAAAATAATCATTACATGGTGGATGACAGCCCAGTGCTAGTAAATATAATCTACAAAATTTAAGAGCACAGTGCAATAAAATTTAAATAAATGCCCACAAGAAAAATTTAGGATTCGAAGATTTATTTAGGGTGATCACAATTCTGCCGACTCAAAAACTTTTATTTGGAAACAAAAGGAGTATACGAGACGAAAGTAACAAAACGTAAAAGTAATATAATCATAAATTAAAACTGTAAATGCAATCTATTGTGTTACGAAGATGAATTCCCATGAACTGAAGTGTCTTATTTCGATGAAAGGCTAAACTTCCACAACAACCAATTGTAACTTTCTGTTCCACATTTCATTGAGTACCCATCACATGAAAGTAATTTATGAACATTTAATCACTTAAACACTACGTTTCACATTGGGATGACCTTTTATTAACATATAGCAACCTACCTCAGCTTCGCTCGGGTGTTCTTGTAACGCTGCACTTTAACTTTTCTTTATGCTTTACAACAGTCGAAAATGGGAAGTCAAAGATGTTTGCTGCACGTCTATTTTCGTTATAGCATATTACTTGTGATACCTAAAGTAATACATACATGGTATAAGAGCGCATAAAAGACATACAAACAAGGAAATAAACATTCATTTTCATTTATAAGAGTCTCCAAACAACGGTTCTGTTTCTGACGATTCGAGAGTCCGTTACAGGTAAACCCCACGCTTAAAATATTCTCAAAACTGATACTCAATACTGGCTGAACAAAAATTTTTGTTTCTGTTAGTTTTGTTTTTTGCGATCATACCAAATAATTTACTCCTCTACATTTGTTCATATTTGCGTCATAGTAGGAAATTGTAAACCTTTTCGTATATTTTCATGTGCGTAGAAGAAGTCTGTTATTAGAGTACAGAATTCCTCTTAAGCAGTCTGGTCGGGAGCGAGGTTCTGACCAACAACCCGTTTGGCCGGTTAATCCTAGGTTCCCGTGCTCGTTCAAAACGAGCAATTTCATCAGGTTATCACTAATAAACAAGCAAATGAGACGTAATCGCAACTCATTTTATTGTACTGTATGTACATACACAAAACACGGAAAAAGTGATTCGTAGAAAAATAGATATATGTACATATTGATTCATAGAAAAATAGACCCGTAAGCAAGAGTGGAATCAAAGTGGGGAACTCCCTCCACTTCCTCGTTCTGGCCACCGCAACACAAACTCATTTCACACCTATCGTCGCGTCTCCCCGTTTTACTTTCTAATAAAGACCCGTCAAACAATCAGTGTTTGAGCCACTAACTGCCTGCAATTATACACTGAAAGAGAGAAAATAAACTGTTTCTCAAGGTAGGCCGATTAATCCAAAGACCGTTTGGTCCGAGGCCGGTTAAGAGAGTTTCTACTGTACGGTGTTGTCAACGAGATGCAACAGAGCAGGCACTTTCTATTGCTTTCATTGAAAATAAAAAAACGTGTATTTTAATGTGATTTCTGATGTCTTCTATGCGTTTCTTTGTTCTTCGTCACTGGAGGGGGTACGCTCAGGAACAAATTTATGATGTAGATTTTATTTTTTTCTGTCCAATGTTTACCTCTTGGTTTCCCATGGCCATGTTCTCCAATACAGGTAGAAGAATTATTTTTGCTAGGTTTTGGGAGGTTCCTGACAGTTCTGGGTTTCTCGAGAGGAAGCTGTCCGCTTTCAAGAAACATTTGCAAAAATACCTTTGCGATACGAAATAACGAGTTTTTTCTATAATTTTTTTTATTGTTCGATGCTTTTCCAACTTGAGAAAAAACAACTGATTTGATAAAGTTAGAGCAGTTATTCCAAAACCGCAAACGGAAATCAAAGTCAATGGCGACACTAAAGCGTCGAGTTTGACCGATTTCTCCAACAACTCATTTCTTACAAATTAAAATGTACCTTGTACTCTGAGAATACTTTTTGGCAATGTACTGAGAAGATATTTTCAATACCAACATGATTACTGCAACGTAACATTGTTCTCTTAGAAGACAATCATGTCACGACTGGAAAGCGAAATTTGCAAATAAATATAAAAAGTAAATTTAGTCGCTATAAGACGTAATTTTGTTAATTGAACTCCTAACTTACTAATACGTGGTGTAAAGGTATATTATAGATCTTAACATTTCAAACCCGGTTGTATTACAAGTAGAACGAAAACAAAAATATATTTTTATGCATAAAATTGTTCATGCAGCACTATTTCTTCCTCTGCACTTTTTTCATAAATAGAAAATAAAAAAAGAAGAAAAATCTCGCGCAACGAGGTCAATAAATTACGTATTTTGTCCTCTAGAGTCCACAAATTATTAAAAATTTGTTCATAATATTATAACACGCATCTAAATATTCTTCAAATTCAAAATAGATATAACAAATTATTTAACCTGAAAATATGGAAGACCATTTAGTTTGTTTAACACCCATTACAATAATAATAATAGTTTCTGAATGTCCGCAGCTAGCAAAGCATGGTTACATTCACTGGAAGATGTGCAGAACTTCAGAAGTTTGGTATAAGCCAAGGGAAGCAACAACTACAGTAAAAATCAAGAAACTTTTCAATCAACAAATCCACATTGACAGATGCATCTCTGTCTATAAACAGGATATTGTTATCAAAGACCTGAAAAATAGAACCTGATCTCTGATACAAATTTAACGCAGTGCAACTAATACAAATTTAGCGCAGAAGGAAACAGAAAAGCTGCTGATAAACAAAGATTTGGCTATTGAAATTAATAGGATGTGGGGGGTTAAAACAAAGATTATCCCTCTCATTGTAGGTTCCCTTGGTGCACTATCTGTAAATTTAAAGAAGCTTTTAGATTCCATCCCGAGCAAGCCAAGGGAATGGGAAATACAAGAGATCGCTCTTTTCGGCACAACACGTGTATCTAATCCTGTAGAGAGCGAATAGCAATATGAGATTAGAAATTTCAACCAGCTAGAACACCTTTTTTGTTGTTGGGGCTTTAGGGCTCGACAACATCGAGGTCATTAGAGCCCATGCAAGTAGGGAAAAATGCAGTTTCTCACCATAGAGAAGAGCCGTAGTGACTCTTCCCCGNAATCTTCCCCGTGTGTGAGACTCACCGAATATCTCGACCATACCCACTTAAAAACCCTCCTAAAATCAACAAATATCTAAATAGAAAGATGAAAGAAAAGAAAACAGAAGAACTACGCACTGTCAAAGAACTACACTCCTCACAAACGGGTTCATCATCAAGTAGTAAGCGATACCTATGAGTGAGAGGACAATGTACTATGCGCAGGCGGGTCAGCAAGACCTCGTCGCGCCAGGCTGGCCTACAGGAACTGCTCCATGACTTAACAGGAGATTTGATAAGTCGGAGCTTATTCCTTTCAACAGCTAACCACTCATTCACTCAGAATCCTCATCTTGATGGAATTTATGAGATCTCGTTTTGGAATCGTGGAGAAAACCATGCGAGTCTTAAGGCATGCCGTCTTTGCGGAAACGTCTGCTTCCTCATTTCCTTTGATACCCAGGTGCCCGGGAATCCAGCAAAACATTATGTTCTTTCCATCACTTTGCAATGAGAGAAGCATTTCCTGGATGTTCTGGATCAACTTCTCAACCGGATACATATTCTGGATTTCTAGAAGGGCACTCAGCGAATCAGAACAAATCAGGAAATGTGATCCGCCGGAGCACTTTGTAGTTCGCAATGCTCGCAATATGGCGTAGCACTCAGCAGTGTAAACACTGCACAAGTCGCCTAGACGGTAGCCACTGGTCTCACGGGGAAATACCACGGAGCAGCCGACACCATCAGCCTGCTTCGACCCGTCGGTAAACACAGGGATACGGTCCCGGTGTTTGTAGAGGATTAGCTGAAAGTATACCCTCAACATCGGAGCTGGAGTGTTCTTCTTGTCATGATGCAGAAGATCGAAAATAATCTTCGGCTTGTGCAAAGCCCAAGGGGGAGACTTACTAAAACCTTGATGTAAGACATTAGGTGTGCGTATATTTAAGGTTTCCAAAATTTGTTTGGAGCGATATCCAAAAGGTTTGGTTGCTCTCAGTCTGTTGTTGTAGAAACGGATGGAAGATGAGGAAGGATGAAAAACCGCGTTGTGCACCAGATTGTCGGGTAAAGTTTGCAAGTGGCAAAAGTGTCGAAGCATGAGGAGTTGCCGCCGGAGGTAAAGAGATGGTTCGCCACTTTCGGCATACACACTCGGAATGGGACTAGTGCGGTATGCTCCCGTAACTAGTCGAATTCCTGCATGGTGGACACTATCCAACTCCTTTAAGAAGCTTGCACGAGCAGAGCTATATACAACGCAGCCATAATCGAGCCGAGATCTTATGAATGCTCGATAAAACTGGTGCAGGGAGTAGCGATCAGCGCCCCATTCCCTGCTACTGAGGCACTTCAATAAATTCAGAGACTTTAATGTTCTTGCTCTTAGGTCTGTTAGATGTTCAATCCAATTCAGTCTCTGATCAAAGATTAGACCTAAGAATTTCACAAAAGGATAGAATTTGAGAACGTTGTTCCCCAGGGAGAGGTGAGGTTCTGCCAGAAGGCTTGGTCTTCTACTGAAAAGAACACAGTGTGTTCTCTCAGCAGAGAAACGAAAACTTGTCGTTTTCAACCAGTGGTATAATCTATTGAGGACGAGTTGGATTTGTCGCTCCGCACCTGTGACACTCTGTGATGAACAAAAGATAGCAAAGTCATCGACAAAAAGAGAGTGTAAAACAGGACTCTTTACAGCAGACGTTATGCTGTTTATAGCTACTGCAAGTAAGGTGACACTCAAGACTGAGCCCTGAGGAACACCGTTCTCTTGAAGGAGATCCGAGGTGTCTCTTCCAATACTACAGCGGAAGGAACGTTGATCCAAAAAGGACATGAGCATCAGAGGAAAACGTCCTCTAAATCCCAAGGCATAGAGTTGTTGTAAAATGCCATGACGCCAAGTAGTATCGTAAGCCTTCTCGATGTCAAAGAATATTCCGATGAGATGTTGTCTTCGGACGAAAGCATCTTGAATTGCTGATTCCAGGAGAAGTAAGTTGTCCAGGGTGGAATGGAACTTCCTGAAACCACACTGAGATCGACTCAGCAAGTCATGCCGTTCAAGATACCAGACGAGACGTCGGTTGATAATTCTCTCCAGAGTTTTACCAAGATAACTCGTCAAGGCAATGCTCGATAACTACTAACGTTCGTTTTGTCCTTACCTGGTTTTAGTAAAGGGATAAGCGTTGCTTCCTTCCACGAATTAGGGAATACTCCCTCGGACCATGAAAGATTAAAGATATCCAGAAGGTATTCTTTCGCCTCGAGACTGAGTTGTCTCAGCATTTCATTATGAATTGAATCAGAGCCAGGAGAAGTGTCGTAGACTGTTGCTAGAGCTGACTCAAGTTCCTACATAGAGAAGGAAGAGTTGTAAGGTTCCCAGTTGGTGGAACGAAAGTCAAAAGATGTGCTCTCTGCTACTTCACTTTTTCTCGCGAAATCAGGGTCGCAGTTGGCTGTAGATTTTAGGTCAGCAAAGTATTCAGTCATCACCGTTGCCATTTCTCTGTTGTTGGTGAGAATCCGACCCCGATAATTGAATCCAGATATTGGGACTCGAGACTACCTTCCAGATATCTTTCGGATTGACACCCATACTTTAGTGGACGATGTTGTTCTCTTAACGGTGCTTAAAAACTCTTTCCAGGAGGTGGATCTGGATTCTTTGATAGTTCGGAACGCTTTTGCTCTAGCAATCCGATATGAGGCGATGTTTTCCGGAGATGTACTAGCCTTAAATTTCCGTAATGCTCTTCGCCTTGCCCGAATGGTGAAGTGTCATGCGTCGTTCCACCAGGGGACATGAGGTCTTCGCGGAAAAATAGATGTTTTCGGAATGGATTCATCAGCGGCGTGATGAATCGCCTGGGTCAGATGGTCGACCCTCTCTTGGACACTACCAGTTTCTCTGAAGACAGACAGCGAATGGTACAGTGTCCAATTTGGCTTTCTGAGAATTCATTTCCGTGGCTTGCATTCGGGAACAGTTGCACGTTTCTGCAAGGACAACCAGATAGGATGATGGTCGCTACCGTGCAGATCATCTTCTACCTTCCATTGAAAGATATCAGCAACTTCAGGAGCTAATTGACAGGTCTATAGCAGTCCATGACCCCGTGCCAAATGCGAAGTGGGTCATCTCCCCGGTGTTCAGTAGGCATCCGGCTCGAAGAGACAATTCAGCAGTCGGCCTCTGGGGCAATCGCTCGACGAGCCCCACAGCACACTGTGGGCGTTGATATCTCCAAGGAGGAGGAATGGTCGAGGGAGTTGATGAATTAAATCTCTAAGGGAGGTCTCCGAAAAATCTCGTGTCGAAGGAAGATATATAGAATACACGGTCATAGATGGTACACTGTGAATTTTGACTGCTATAGCCTGGATGTGGGTTTGTAGGAGAACGGGTGAGCAGAGGATAGTGTTTCTAACAAACACAGCAACTCCTCCTCTTGCTCGATCTCCCGTGGTGTCGTCATATCTGAAGCTGCAGTATCCTCGCAGAGAGGGTGAGTGTTCTGGTGAAAGGTGTCAATCTTGTTGGCAGATACATATCGGATTACGACGCGCGAAGAGTTGTAACTCTTCACGTTGAGTTCTATAGCAATTAAGGTTCCACTGAAGTACGGAAGCCATTACTGTTTGGAGCCGCCGGGGTCAGGTTCGTGAATGTGTATTTCCGCGTCACCGTCGGACAATACACATTCTGACTCGGAGGAAGAAAGTACAGAGACGTTCTTTTTACGTCTCTGCGATTTTTTGGAAGGTGTTGTTTTTGATGTTTTTAAAAATTCAACAAGGTTCACGGGTTTAGCCGTAGAACCATGTTTTGTCTTTGTCTATGGCTTTGCGGTGACGGTGGTAAGTTTAATACTACTTGATGTTTTTCTTGGATTAGATGGTTTCTTTGTAGTTGGTGAGTGTGACTTAACAGGAACGACTGGATTATCTTTCTTTCCGCATTTGCACTGACATGTGCACGACGTTGTCGTAGACACGTCAGTGAAATCGGCCTGAACAGATACGGTTTTCATCTGCTTTGGAGTCTTGGCTGCGGTGGAGTAACTAATAGAAAATACAGGGTGTAGAGCCCTGTATTTCTTCCGCGCTTCACCGTACGGGATCTTCTCCGTAGTTTTTATTTCCTCCACTTTCTTTTCTTCAAGAAAGGCGTCACACTCCCTGCTCCATACCGGGTGACTGCCTGTGCAATTAATGCACTTTGCAGGCCCTGGGCATGAGACGCCGGGTTCGTGTGCCTCCTTTACGCACTTTCCACAAGTTTCACGTCCCTTACACGATGTTGTCGTGTGTCCAAACCTCTGACACTTGAAACAGCGCAGAGGATTCGGAATAAAGGGACGGACCGGCAGGTTCAGCCATCCTGCCTTCAGATCCTTTGGTAGTTTAGGACTGTCAAAAGTCACGATGAAGGAACTGGTCTTCTGCAGAACACTATTTACCTTCCTCATGATCTGACTGACCTCAACTACATGGTCAGCTTTCCATTCTGCAACAAGTTCTTCAGTTGCCATTTCCATTATGTCCCTGCAACTTACGACCCCCTTGCTGCGTTTAAGTGCAGCATGGAGTTCGCACTTCACAGGGAACTCGCCAAGCATACTACAATCAAGTCGTTTCAACGCTTGCTTGCTTGTTTTTGTCTCAAGCAGCATCGTTCCGTTTCTTAATCTTTTAATACTTTTTAACGTACCAGAGAGACCTTCTAGGCCTTTAAATATATAAAAAGGTGATATCTTTTCGAAGGTTTCGTTGATTCGTGACATAATTAGAAAAACATTCTCATAAGGAATGCTCTGTAACGTTTCCTTAGTGATTTCTGAAGTGGGAGGGCTGTCAACCCTCGGCCGCTTCGAAGATCCTGAGGCGTGGTACTTACCCTGCGGCTCGCCCACTCCGCAAGGCAGGGNCGGAGGAAATAAATGTCCGGTGACGTGGAGCCCCCGCATCACGCCACTAAGCCTTGCTCAACTGAGGTGCGGCAGTTGCCCCAGAGGTTGTCCGCTAGTGAGTGTTTGTCCTCAACACCCATTCACCTCATCGGCGCGTAACACACCTTGAGGTTGAGGTTTTTTTATAGAGATTCAATCCTTCCTCGCGACCCGGCCAATGAAGGCAAGATCTCCGCGCTAGAACATCTATAGAGCTGTGAAGTGATTATCAATAATAATAATAATAATAATAATAATAATAATAAATTAATTGTCAAGAAAGCAGTAAAAAGCTGCGAATGACCACGTGGAGGACACCGAACTAATTTTCTAATTCATTCATTTAAAATCTTCCTCAAGTTCTCTCCATTAATGTCCAGACCTAACCTAGTAGTGAAGAACGCTTGCACCCGGAAACCTAGAGAACAGGATCCTGAGTAACAAGACTTGTCCTCCCATCTCAAGGGCTACGGTCACATTCCAAAACAAAGGGAAAGGTGCGGCCAACGGCTTCCGGAGGGAGGCTTTGTCAAACGAAAGTAAACAACTGGGAGGAAGGTCAGTCCGCTGTCGGGGCGCAGTTGGGATTTCGGGAACTTTCCATCTTCTTAAAAAGAGTGTTCTGTGAAGAGAAATTTCAAGCTCGAAGCAATACCTGGGGATATTTTATAAGTCAAGAGCATATACTCCAAGTCATGTAAATTTGCCGAAAATAATGCAATATGGCTACGTAACACAAATTGCCAACATCTATAAGTAATATTCGAACAAATATTAATATTAGTCTCAAAAGCGACAATTTCTGTCAAGAAATACAATTCGATAACACAACAAACAAAAAAGATGCAAAATAATATTCGTTCCACACACTCGATGCTGAAAGAACAGAATCACGCCACAAGAGCGAGTGAACTGAATTGATGGCCGAGGTTGGCGATAGATTTAAGTTCTGAGAAAATCAAATGTCCTGCCATCATTACTCTAATGGACAATGGCGAAGTAAAAGCGTTGGCTACATTGAGATAAAGCTCTGCACCAACATTAAGTCAATTAGACTGACAATAAATAAATAAATAATACAATAAACTAATAAACACAGTGCGTTTCCGTTCATGTTTTTCTTCTAAGTTAGGTTCCCACGCCGAAGTAACGTGACTTTAGATATAGAGTTAAAACAATGTTCTTATATTTAACTGTTGTGAAAGCACTCATGAGTAATATCACAACACATGTTGAATTAATAACAGACAACAGGAATCATTTGTAAATAGTGTAATTTAAATATTTGTTCCCTTGAAAATAACCATATGTCACGTTACTTTTGAAAAGCATTAAAAGAATTCGAAAAACAAAATTTGTAGAGGAAAGACAATAATCCAGTTACTCCTTCCGTAGATGTTAAAAACAATGTAAACTGATTTTTGGTTTTGGACTTCCGCCGAAGTGCTAACAAGTATCATTGCAAACTGCGTTTCGATGTTTCCTTCCGTTCCTTTCTTTCGACCACTGGTTTCATTTCCTGATTCTAGCAACAACTAAAATTTAATTGTTAATGTTTGTATTACGGTGAGGAACTTATTAATTATGAATATGGTTATTCTATATTTCATTAAGACTTGACATTTTATCTGGGGTCGTTTATCTAACAATAAGTAAAAGATGTGACAAATCTTATTTTTTCCAACGATAAAATTAATTTCATTATATCGTTTTATTTCTTTAATTAGTGTTTGATTAAAAAACAACAACTACACTTTATAAAACGTGAATACATCCCTCAGAAGAAAAATAGAATAAAACACAAGATGTATGTTGTGTCCCATTTTACTTTTCATACCTTAAGAAAAATACTATACAAATCAAATCTCTCAAATTTGTTCTATTTTGAAGTTCGTTCCTTCAAAAATATTAATTTAAAGTCTGAAATAAAAATATATGGAAGAAAGCATAGTTAATATGATAAAAAATAAGTCTAAAGACAGGAAACAAACCTAGTCGCCGACGAAATAAAATATTTTGAGAAAAATACGCCATCTTTTTGCAGAGTAAATTCATCTCATCAACTTGTTTCTACTGCACTTTTCAAAGTACGTAGCGTTCTGAACGGTTTTCTCCACTCGAAACCTCTGTTCTCGAAGATCAAATTAATCAATCAATTTTTAAAGCACTTTGCGTCAAAGAATTTCTTGAAATTTTGCTCACATATTCATATCATATCAGCCTTCAACAAACTTATATTAGATTTTTTAATTACTCAATAGTTATTTTAAACTAGACAGCATCAAATACGTTAGGCAGCATATATTTTATCAAACACTTCTGTAATGCGGGTTGCATCTAACTACTTGTTGCCTGGACGTCTGGAAAGCCTTAGAAGCACACATACACGTGTAGTTGGGTACAATGGACATACGTAGCAGTAATCATGTAAAAGAACTTGGGGTGATCTGGGATCGTGTCTCATAAGGTACGATCCATAATAATACGTTATAGTTTATTTCTTTGCACTTTGTAAATATATGTAGAAGTAAAATTGAATCGGATTTATAAAAGCGTGATTTAAAAATTTATCCCAAATTGGGAGGGGAGGGGACAAAGACCTTAATTTCCCTTTCTTTGGTAAATTACGACATTGTATTTTTAACTATTGTATTATACAGAAATTATTGTTTAGAAATTAAAATTAAACCTTTAACCAACTATAACAAACATTCTTGAAACCTCAACAGAGTCTCCTTGGGAATCACTCATGACACTTTTCCACTTGGAGCGAAATTGTCACCACACTTGCTCTGATGGTGGCACAATGGAAACGAAGAGACGTCACACGGATCACAAAGAAGAAATCAAAGGCAGAAGGGTGTTGGAAGGGATTCAGTGCTGCTGCACTTCACAGGAAGTGTGAACTTTGTGAAACATATGGCATAAGAAATAGTATAGTACAATTAGCCCAAAAAAACGACCAAACCCAACATTCAAAGAGAAAAGTTTTAAACTACGCCAAATTGCTCTATACCTTCATCTTAGTTAGCGCATAAAAGTTACACAAAATTGAGCGTTCTTTTTTTTTTTTTGGAGCTTTCCGGCTCGTCAACATCGAGGTCATTAGAGCCCTAACATTTTTGTACAGGTAGGGAAAATGCAGTTACGCACTAAGGAGAGCCAACATGTCTCTTTCCGCGTGTGGGTCTCGACGAATGACTCGACCATACTTACTACAAAACCCTCCTGAATTGCAATATATCAAGAAGAAAATGAAAGTTCCCCTAACCCTAGTAGAGTCGGGATCGAAAAGAACAAGAGGTGACCAAGGGAGGTCAGGAAAGAGAAAGGAAGGAGCCTCGCACAAGTAAGTGGAAGTAATGCCAGACTCAGCTCAGGGCCCCGTGTTTGCCAAACACGTACTTACTAGATATAAGTCCCCTGGGGGGGGGGTTCCGGTAGAGGGGGTGGAAAAGGGGTGAAATTACCCTTTTCAACAGTTCTTTCGCAAGTATCTCGAAAACTATGAGGTGTAGCTAAAATTTTGTGGTATATTAAATTAATGTACATTAAATGTTCAATAAAAATAGCTCTACACATTTTTGTACGGCGCCAACGGTTACGGAGATATGGATGGAATATAAATATGATTATTTCACCATTTCCTTGAAATTTCTCGAAACCACTTGAAAAACGCAAGTTTAAATATACTTAACTGCTAATTTGACCATAAATTTATTATTCATCATAATACATATTCTCGGTAGCTCAAGGTGCTCCTTTGATACGCAGACCCCGGATTCACTTCCCGGCGGGGTCAGAAAATTTGTTGCTTCACTTCAATGTCTCAGTTCATGTAGCTAAAACGATTGAAAAGTGACCCTCTGCAACTTAACTACCGCAGTTTTTAGACTTGGAACCGGCAATCTGTATTATATCTTCACCAATACTATTTCACAACGTGACTTGGTATAGGACTGACGACGTGAGAAACTAGGTCAAGAATGGCGTTCGAAGTTAATTTATTTCATCTTTGTTTGAATTGAGTTTTTTCTGTATTACAATGCTTTACTTTATCTTGTCATGTCGTTAATCCAGTAAAATCTTCTAGATACTTCATTAATTTTCAAAGATCGATGAGTTAAGATATGACTCATAACATTGTTTAAATATTGCGTTGAGATTCAATATATATACAATTTAATGTAAATACAATAAAAATGTATACATTCATATTTTCTTAGTAATTCTGGAGCGTTAGCAACATTATAAAAGAATGATAAATTAATAGGCGTTTCTATGTTGCTCATTGTTTTATTATTAGAAAGTTTGGCGTGTTCTCCGCACTCGTCAAAAATATTCCTCAATACTCAGGTATGTAATTTTGTCGGTTTGCTCACTCTGTATTGGTTTTCTTTTATTCATTTTTCATTGTTCTTTTCTTTATTTCAACAACAACAAACATTACAATTCTTTCGACACTGTTTTACTCAATTATTGTATACTTTCATGTCATGTTTTTATTTTTATTATTGTCATTTCATGTACATATATATTTTTCAGTGTATGTTACTGACGATGGCTGCTATGGAGCCGAAAAAGTTTTCTAAGAATAAAACAATGAGCAACATAGAAACGCCTTTTAATTTATCATTCATATTTTCAAAATTTTTAATTTTAAGAAACCGGAAGTGGAGCGCGGTGTGTTAATGAAGTAGGAATGAGCTGTCCAGAAATACGCCTCTATTCCCAATGCATTCAATGTCCACTCTCTTCCTAGGTTGGTTTGATTTCAATATTTTGTTCGTGAGTCATCGAGAAAACAAAATTCTTCACACACACAGAAATATTTACATCGCAAAAATTTGAAAATAGGTTCTCCTGGAACCAATCCGTACAGATCTGAAGAGATCCCGAAATTTTTCTCTCCACCAATTTCTATACTTTTCTTATATATACTGTATAATTGGAAAGTCAAAATAATGGTAATAAAATTTTTGAAATGTTTTGAGCAATGTACCGGGGTAGGCGGTGACATCGATCGCGAATTGTTCCTCACATACAAGAATTGGTGATTGAGACTTATTGCTCTCTTGTGACATGACAGGTGCATAGTACAGCGAGTAGCTTTCACAGTCGTTGCTTTTTATGAAAGTAAGTAAACGATGTTTTCTTCTGAAATATGGTCACATTTTTGCTCTAAAAAACTCTACGTATTATCAATAGAATACGATAAAAAACGAACAAAGGCCATAGTAATTATTATATTGTTCTACACGTATATTCTCCTAGATTTTCATAGACAATTCATAAACATAGCATATAATATAATGTAAAACGAGCATGTGTCGCAATTTAAAGTTCCGTTAGAATATTCGGAAACGTGTCAGATTATACTCCTGCAGCCGCTATCAAAGTACATGACCCAGATAGTCAAGATCATTTACTAATTGTGCGAATCATAATACGTGTAGTAAAATATTTGGATTTCCTAGCATTTATTAACCAATCATATTTTGTCATTTTCATCAGGTTTCGTAAAATAATCAGGAGTCCTATATTTTCAAGATTATGAAATGTTTGGGATACTTTATGTAATAACATTTATAATTGATATGTCGTTAGAGATAGGTTATCAACAGACGTAATCCGCTGATGTGATTTATCTTTTCGTGTATGTCTCTGCCACATTCAACAGTTTGAACAGGTCGACGACTTCCTGTGAAGTTTCTACTTTTATATGTTACGACGAATGAATGCGAAAGCGAAAAAATTATGAATCTCTTCGTAACAAAACCCAAGGAAATAGTTGCTACGAATGAATGAAAAAATAAAATACATCCTAATATTCGAGATTTTACAAAAATAGTTCAGTGATAAACTTAATAATAGAAAATTTTATGAAGCACTTACATTTATAAGACAATTTATTAAACATTTATGAGAAATCTATATATTAACCTATTTTTTAATATATTTATTTTATTTCGTCATCTGATAAACGTTGCTACACCTCATTTACCATCTAGAACATAATCGTTATCAATGGAGAACATTACTGATACAACCAGATATCACGATTAATCTTATGAATTATATCACTGTGTTAGACAACTTGACGATAAGCAAAATCTTCGTTTATAAATTCGTTCATTAAAGAAACGGACATACTTCATAAAATGTATAATATTGTACGTACTATTAAGCGAGCAATAAGAGAACGTTTGTAACTGGACGTTTTCTCGCAATACGCTCAAAAATACAGAAATCTCTTAAAGTGCAATGGACCACACCGCCAGGTAACAGATTAATTATGCTATATTGAATGAAAATGGGAGACGGGACCGAGATTCGATTCGACATATTCCCATATTGTTTTAAATATAAATCATTTCTATACTTGAAGGACAATACTACGCGCATATAATATAATAGACAATCAATTTTTAAATGTAATTCTTTATTAGTATTCATTAATACATGGCCAACGTTTCGATGCTAGTTTGACATCATCTTCAGGGTCGCTGCTTTATCCTTTGAAATGCACCAAATTATTCATAAATTATATTTTTAATCAATTAAAAACGAAACTCGAGTTGTTTGTTATCATGCCTTCATAAAGGAAGACAAGGTGAACTTATTTCACTGTTTTACTTTTATGAAAAGTGATGTTTTTGAAAGCGTTTTTTGAATAATTTAGTGCATTTCAAAGGATAAAGCAGCGGTCCTGAAGATGATGCCAAACTAGCATCGAAACGTTGGCCATGTATTAATGAATACTAATAAAGAATTACATTTAAAAATTGATTGTCTATAATAATATTCGCGTAGTATTATCCTTTAAGTATACATACATCAAGACTTATAGGGAATAGAATCAATATTATATTTAAGTTAATTAATCATTTCCGTCCCAGGTATTAGTAAGGTCATCCACGTATTTCTTATTTCTCTCCACTCAGTTTTGAACTTGAAATCAATCGAATTGCAACTTCATCGCTCAAGACGTTAGATTCTCATCTACAATATATGGAGTTACACATCGACCTTCATCCATGATGTGCTTCGTCGTGTTTACAGTATACATTCGGGTTATTTACGAGGGGAAATTTGTAACACTGTAAACCGAGATGTCATCTGGAAAGCGTTTATTGCAGAACTTCTGATAAACGGCGCATATTGTTTGTTCCCTGCTGTGCCTATGTTCGCGTACAAGGTTTTCCAGCAAAAAAATATATTTCTTTATTTCATCAATTACTACTAAATACTCAAAATTGTTTATCGATCGAAATTTATTATGATAACTAGTTCATGTGGACAAAGTAATATAAGTTCTTCGTTGAAATAAACATGAAATCGTCATAAGAGGTACAATTGTATTTTTGAGAATAAGGTAAAAATATTTGTCTACAATGCAATATTATTAATCCAAAATTTTTGACTATTTATAACGCCTTTTCCCTAAATTATCGTCAAATGCAAGGAGGGTTATATCGATGCTGTAAGTGAAAATTAACATAGCGAGTACGTTTGGAAATAATAATTTTATATATTTAAATAACGTTTAAATAATACGATACACCCATTAATGAATTGTAACTTAAAATGTAACGAACCATATTTAGATATAAATCATTCTCTTTATTTTAACAATATTTCTTATGTTTATGAAATTTTTATTTTTTTCTGAGTTAATCTATTTTTTAATACATTATTGTATTTAATTTTTTTTTACTGCTTTCATTATTATATTGATATTTTCTAAAATTTTCTGGAACCAGTGACGATAACAGGAATGCTATCGAAAACTGTTTCGGAAAAATAAACTTGGTCATGACTACTTTCGCGCAATCAACCAAGAACCCCATTGATTATTATTAATAATGTTTTTATTATTTTATCTCATTATTCATAGTAATAAAATACGATTCTCAACTGAACCTCTGCACATTAAATCTGCAGTGCCATCCCGATGCCTACCTTTCCCTTGGACACTTTAATCGGAATTGGTGGGATGGTGCTTTATGTATTTCCAGAGAGTAAATTAGCTGACTATCCTCCACGTGGACTTGCGCAGTTTTTCTTTTTTTGTAATTAATTACTCATTCCATGGCCTGCAGCACCGTGTGATTGCGTGGGGCTGAGCCGCTGAGCGTTCGTGACGGGAATTCTTCCTTCCATCCACGCGGAAAAAGAGAGAGAGAGGGAGATGCATCGCATCGCCGCAAGACCTTCCTTCCTGACGCGTCGCGTCGTGTCTCTAGTCGCGCGGGAGGAGGTCGTAAATCGATCCGCGTCAGCTCTGGCGTCGCGTTTATCGCGAACGGAACCGTCGCCTCGTGCAAACCACAGAATGCGCTACGATCAGAATTGCTCCAAAAGGGAAGGCGATCACACGTCTCCTTCATATATCATTCGCCCACATTCATCTCATGCTCACTCTACTTTTCACTGTATTACAATTTTATCGCAATCTTATGTGTTTACTCTGTCAGAGCAGTGGTATCCAAAGTGTGCACCGTGGTTTGGCAACACTCAAGGGATGTAGTTTCACACTCCTGAATACACACACACTAACAAAATAACTTAAGGAAGAAAAAGAACAGACATGATTTTCATTCAAATTTCTGTCATTTTTCATACATCTAGTCAACAAATTCACATGCGTCTAACATTTATTATATAATTGGTTTCATTGGAAATACAACATGTGTTGTGCATTTTCTTAATTACCATCTGCAGCAGATAGGTGTAGGTGATTTTAATTCCTCTGATATTATTGTTTCAGTACTCCAGTTACTGATTAAATTCTTTTTTCTCCATGTATGTTGTTCTCATCCTTTTTATTTATTATAGTGAATTTGGTTCCTTTAACAGTCCACGCCGGTTGAGAAATACCTAGCAAACTCCAAAAACTTTTTTTCCGGGTTTGTGATTTTTTATCGAGCACTTATTGCAGAGACAAGAAGTATCAATGGGTTTTATAATATATCAAGACCGTATTTGCCCATTTTCCTCCTAAAATTTCTAACTGAAATTAATTAATAGACTACAATATCCGTCATACAAACTGTAATTTTATACCTGTTTTTCATACTTTTTTTAGCTAGTAAAAGTAATTTTGAAAGAAATTCAATTTCAATTTTATTTTGTTTTGCAACGAATAATGCTTATGTTACGGGCGTCGTGTGGGATGATCTGGAGATCAAGGGAACCGCAACTCTAAAAAATATATGAAAAGCTGAGAGAATTAAAGGATTCAAGCGAAAAACATAAAGCTTTGAAATTCATCACACGCACATCATTCACGCAAACAGAACTGTCATTTTCATAAATTCCTAGTTCAGCTCTTCGTCTACGATGAACGAGCATAAAGTGGTCACAATCTCCGAGAACACGCACACCGACATTTAATTTCAGAAGCAGAAAGCGGTTTAAAGTGAGTTCAGCACTGTTGGTCAAATCACTAAGATATATAATTCATTTCTTTATTTTTATTCTAATTGCTATAAAACACAACAATATAAATAAAAATGAAAAAAAAATTATTTTTTTTAAATTTTGTATCGAACTGTTAATAGTATAGTACAAACAATATTCAGGAACTCACTTGACTCGTTAGAAATACATAAGAGCATGTAGAAGAATGGCGGTCGAGCACAATGGTTTCGCGATTTCATCCTTCTCGCCTCCGAATTTTATTGTAATGTCCGGTAACATATAAAGAGATGTAAGAAAAATACTACCAAAAGTCACTACAAATCAAAGTAAGCTTTCATAACATTCGTGATTTAAAAGATTTTATTTTTGAAAATAAGTGTTTCCTCCATACGACGCAATGTATTCCACCATCAATTATAATGGCAATTATTTCATTTAAATGGCCGGTGAGGTATGTTTTTCATGTTGAAATCACAAGAAGTACACGCAATTCTGTTTGTTTACGCCTATTTCAGATATTTTAGTGATTTAATTCTCTCTACGCTAGTGCTACCTTAAGAGGTAACACAAGATTCTCTTCGTACACACGAGGGTTTGGAACTCTATCGTGATCGTGCAATGGCCTGGTCGCAATCATGTTCACAGGAATGGACGAAAAGTGTATCGAGATGAGATTAAAGGATAAAAATGGAACAAAAAAAAAACAAACGCTTCTCCAGAATAAAAAAATGAAAAGTCTCTTGAATTAGTTGTCAACATGTTAAAAACATGAAGTTATTGTCATGATTGGTTGAATATAACAAACAGAAAATATCGAATATTAATTAAACTTATGTATATTTTTCTCCAGTTTATCTTCGGGTAGGGGCGGATTTTTTTATACAGACTCTCTAGACTCTTGTCGAGGGGCGGCATCAATTGAAATAATAAATCTCGAGTTTAGTGTTGTTTAATAGTTACGATTTATAAAAAAAATACTTTGCGAATAATCTCTAGTTTGATATTAATACACACTTCTGAAATCACTTGACGTTTTATTAAATACGATTTGTTGGTATTATGGCAATTTTATGACACATTCCGAACTATTTTTATTGTTAGGAGTGTTCTGAAACGTTAAATCCGTCTCTGCCTCAGGGTCCTTGATTGGAATCGATGGGGTGGTCCCTTGCTCGTTTCCGGAGAGTAAAGTAGCTTATTGTCGTCCACGTGGTCATACAGTTTTTTTAAAGTAAAATTTATTATTATTATTATTGGCCTAAGAAAGAAATAATAAAATATTGATATAACAAAGGTTGAAGTAACAAACAACAAATAACCTCTATTTTATTCTAATTTAAAAGACAGTAGTTTCATTACCAATTGTCAACTGCTCGGGTTACATTTGTAAATCAAGATGAAAGAGGATTTTAAAAGGATTGGAACCTTTATGTATGTACATACGTTGGAACGGTATTAAGGACGCCTTGATGTATTTTGCAAGACTTTTACAGACATTATTAAGACCACACGTTAATTAAAATTTAATATACATTAAGGAATGTCAATGTCCAGATTGAACAGTATGCTTCTTAATAACAGCTTAAATCAAGATTAGCTGAACTCTAGTTCGCTCGAAAACGTGACTCAATCGCTACTCCCTGTCTTATAAGATTAAGTTACTTTTGTCGCAGTCATTCAACAACTGCTGACAAAGCAAAGTTACTTACATGAATTAATGTTTCAATTTTGATCTCTCGTCGGGTCTCTGAGTAACAATACACGGATAGAGATCACGTCTGATATTTCTCACTCATTCAGATTTTAGATCACAATTCAAACGAAACAGACAAAAATGAAACGTAAGTTTTATTATATCTTTTTTATAATTTCGCGAATAGGTCTTGAATTAAACTCAATTATTACTTGCCAACGTTTCGACACCTATCGTGTCTTCATCAGGGCTATATATTTAACAAACAACAAAGAAACATTTACACTTAATATACACATCCGTCTATATACAATATAATTCTACAATCATCTATCATTTTGTACATACCTTATAATACTCCATACATTTTACACCGAAACACTAGATTACCATCACAACAGCCACTCATCACCTCTAATATTTAAACATACTCAGCCAACTGCATCTGAGCAACTAACGCCCAACCGTTACAATTCAAATAACCCACACAGTCATACAAACTTTTTGTTATTGCTGTAAACTGAACGAAAAAATATATTTCAGGTGCTACATAATATCACGAAACTCGCTCCTGAGTTGGAAACAATAATAATATTGGTAACAAGTATCCCGGAAACGTCACGAAGATATTAATGGCTAGTAGGTCCGATATCAGCGAAGTATTTGTTTGTTTTTCTGGTTAGAACTAGTACTTTGTGTTGCTCTTATGAATTCCTGCTTGCAAAGGTCTTTTTTTGTGATACATTATTACTGTATACCGGTTTTTCATTCGTTATTTCTATTGCGGTGTTTTTACGCTCGCTTGGCCTTTATTACGTATAAATTATGGAAGTCATGTCAATGATGATTATAATGATAGAAGAATAGATTGGTTGGTTGAAATGAGCGACAATACGTCGTACGCGAGTCAAAACCACAAGTATTGTTCAGTCGACAGAAAATTATATCTTTTAGAAGAATAAAATTAGTCAATATGTAATTAATAAAACATTGTGACTTGTAACTGTAACACCGATTCATGATTCACATTAATGGCCCCCTTCGATGGTAATTTTGAACAATATATAAATTGAGGGAAACATTTTAACATCCAAACCAAACTTCCTCGCGAACATACCAGTCAAGTTTATTAATTTATTTTGCGACGTTTCGGCTCCTCAATGGGTAGCCCTTCTCAAGAATTTGAAACCAAGTGATTACAGATTTGTCGGGACACACATAACCACAATGTCTTAAGTCGATACTGTTCAAAACACAACAAGGTTCGTGAGGAAGTTTGATTTGGATGTTATATAGCGATACCTGTTCTTTATATGGACCATTTTAAGTTTGACGGAACAGTGAAACTATTCCTGACATATTATCCTGATTGTATCGAAACGTGAATCGTAAGCAGCCTGTTTGATATAATAAACATGCCAAACAACTTGATAAATAACGAAAGTTCCAATTCGTTTCCACATGGCCCGAGCTTAGCATTTAGATTCAACAGCGTCGCGCCTGTCGCGCCAATCACCGCTGGTGACCTACTCCACTGGCTGGGAGTCGGTGACGACATCCTTGGAACGTGTTTCGAGCGGCAAAAGTTTCAAACGTGTGTTAAACACTGGCCTCCACACATCACATTAGAAGTAATGTGACGATTACTAATATAACACGCATTGACGCTAACTGTTATGACACACGAGGACGTCTTAGCACAATGGAGTACTGGCGCCCGAGTTAGTAAGGCCGCTAAGAAGTACTTGTGGTCTTTATTTTCATTCCAATTGGTTTATAACACAATACTATAAATTCAACGACAAAAATTCATCATTTAATTTCTATAATATTAACAATACTTAGGAACTCGATTCGTTCGAAAGACGTAAGAATATATAATAGTAAGCAATGGATTCAAGATTCATGGCCACATCCAGGAAAAGGTTCAATATGTTTATAAAACGTCCGGTGACATAAAAGAGATGCAAGGATTTCTTGGTCAGGATTCATTTTTTTATTTCTCTTGGTGTACAAGCTAAGTAACTGTCTCAGAACATTGCTAATGATAGCGATAGTAAGAAAATAATAAAATAAACTTTTACCTTTTTTGTGTTAAATACAAATTTGTTGATATTCTGTTAATATTATAACACCTACTGAACTATTTTATTCTTATCTGCGTAATGTGCTGAAATGTTAAATCCGCCCTACCTCAGGGTCCTTGATCGGAACTGACGGGATGGTCCCTTGCTTCCTTCCGGAGAGCTAAATCGTTTGTCCTCCATGTAGCCATACAGTTTGTAACTGATTTTTCGATAATAATTTTTGTTTTGTTTATTTAACACGTGAAACTGGCTATGAGAATATACAGATGGACATGGATTCTGTTCTAATGAACCCAACCTTTCACCTCCTTCACCCAAATCATGGTTAGGTGGAAGAGCACACCTCATGGCGTGAACCTCGCTATTCGACACAAAATAAAATTTAAATAACAAATAGCCCTAGTTTACTCGGTAAGATAAAAAATACAAATCCTCAACTACAGTTTATGAATATATCAAAGAAATTCCTTTGACGTATGTTAACATATTTGATTCTCTGAAAACCAAGAAGAGAGAAAAAGTTGTTTTCACATTTCTTGAGAAACAAATAGCTGGAAAAATAAAAAAGAAAGATTTTAAAATAAAAACGAATATGAACCCGATNCTGTTTTCACAATTCTTGAGAAACAAATAGCTGGAAAAATAAAAAAGAAAGATTTTAAAATAAAAACGAATATGAACCCGATAAAGAAGATTAAAAGGAATTAAAAGACATTATTAATATTAGTCTATAATAAATTCACACTCTGTAATAATTTATTTCGGTGTGGCTGATAGTACAATCCCAATAGAAAACCTAGTTATTGCTAAAAAAGAAGTTTAAGTAAAACAGTTAAAAATGAAGCAAGGGACCAAACCATCAACTCCCATCAAAGGAAAGTCGACGAAAAACCCTACGGAAATAATGTTCCCTAACTATATTACAGTACGTACGAGAGTATAGAGAAATCTTCCAATAGTAAATAAGCTATGTTTTAGGTACGTATTTTTCCAAGAGTAGATTCGTGGAGTGACGAAATGATCTGTTTCCTCGCAAACTCAATATTTTTACTCGTACTGGTATAGGTAGGCAATCCACATCTTTTTGCATCGAGGAGTTTATACACACGACAGGCTATTGGAAGACGGGAAAAAGAAAGATGCTATTAAATCTAACTGGTTTTGTTGGTTTGATTTACAGCACGTGTGAGGGTAGAAAGATGAGAAAGGGTACAGTGAATTGGTGCGAAAAAATATTTTCTTAGGACAACGGTACCATTATACGCAACAGCGTGATGTCTAGAATAAAAATACATTGACTCAAGAGTTCACCGTATCTACTTCCATCTTGAATTGTTACGCGACTTTGGAGAAGCCTACAGAAGGGAAATGTTTTTTAAAGTATATATCTGCGTTACTATCAACAATCTTTCAACGAATTTACTGTCCATAGATTCACATGGAACTCGGAGGGTTATACGGATTAAACGTTATATCAAACGTATACTCAAAGTCATGAAATATAACAAAAAATAATGCAATATGGCTGCCTAACACGAATTGCCAACTTACAAGTAATAACACAACAAACTAAGACTCAAGGCAATATTCGTTGCACACGCTAGATGCAGAAAGAACAAAATATCCTCACAAGTTCAAGTAAATTGAGTTGATGGCCGATGTTGACAATAGATTTATGTTTAAAGAATCTGAAAGTACTACCAACATAATGTGCGGTATACTTATCATTACCTTTATGAAGGATTGCGAAGTAAACTGTATACAAGCCCTGTACCAACATCAAGTCAGTTAGACTGACAATTAAATCAATATCTAAATAATTCTTGTCAAGAAAGAGAGATTATTGGAAACTGCTAATTACTACGTTGAGGAAAATAATTTATTGCTACTAGTTTACAATAAACAAATAAACACCGAATGTTCCCGTTCATATCTTTTCAGATTATATTTCCTATGAATAAAGTTACATGACTGAGTATATTATAAGTAAACCAGAGAATATTATAACAAAATATGGATTCCGAAGAATACAACATAATTATTTGCAACATGTGGAAAAGTCCAGACATCCACAAGAAAAATGAAAGGTGAAAGTTTTGTTGAAAATATATATTTACTGTCAAAATTAAACGGGGATAAATTGAGTAAATTTAAATACACTAAGGTACTGAGAAATAATAAAAATTAAAAACACAGAAAGTTCGACAAGAATTAAAATTAATACTTTCACAGGAATGTACAATGTATTTATGTTCCCAATCAGATTGTCAACGATAGTCATAAAAACATGCACAAGAATTAGCGTACATTAATAAGTCTCATTGAAGCATTCGTTAACCCTCTGAGCAATATTATTAACGTGGTAAAACTTACGATCGAAGTTTTGACCATAATAAAGTCATTAACTCATTTATTTATCTATAAAGATAAAAATCCTCGCAACGTTAATGAGATTTCCCTTATATTCAAATAAGACAAAAATAATTTCCGAGTGGTGGTGTTAAAGTAATTTAACTCAAATACAGGAAAAACAGCATTCGCGAAATACAATTTCCCTTTTATATATTATTGTATGGTCCACGAAAATAAGGGGTAGCTCAGAAATGTCACCCCATCGAACTGATAATTGTCCTCTCGATAGAGAAATATTTAACCACAAAAGTTTTTTTAGTTCAAATTTGTGAATGAAACATATTTTGTACGCTTTTTAAGAAAGCTACTACCGGTTTACGGGAATACATTATGACTCGAAAACTGATATTACAGAAATTCTCAACATTCTACTCATGTAACTTACCTATCACGTTAAAACATTTCTGGAATCACGCATTCTCACACTCTATATCATTGGTAATGTAAAGCAATGTTTTAAAATGATGAAGACTTTTTTTTTTTCCTGTGTAAACTATTATCAAGCCAAGAGACGGCTGTTTTGCAGCCCACTGTGGTCTCCAGACGCGGTTTAATTCATGGTGAAAATAATAAACATAACAATTTAAGTAGCAATTCCTTCTTCCTTAAGGTAGTACTAGTGTATGTAGAATTTATAAGGTCTGAAATCCTTATAAATAAACAGAATAACATGTACTAATTGTGATTTTAGCTTGAAAAACAAACCTCGCCGGCAATTGAAATGGAGTAATTGCAATTATAATTGGTGGTGTAATACATTTTGTCTTACGAAGGAAACATATTTTCGAAAAAAAAAAGAACAAACAAACAAGAAAATGATGGAAATCCTATTTTGATTTGTAGTAAATTTTCCGTAGTATTTTTTATGTCACTTTACTCTGTATGTCACCGGACATTAATACATTTCACTTTTCCCGAGGTGTGAAGCATAAATCACGGAACCGCTGCACTCGACTGTCATGTTTTTTCATGATTTTATGGGCTCTAATGACCTAGCTGTTGACGAGCCCTTATACCCCCCCCCCCCAAAAANCTTAATTTTTTTAATGCCTTACTTTAAATTGATCGATAGAAATTAATTTTTTTTTTTCACCACAATAATTCATAATGCCGAGAAATAGAACAAGTACAATAAAAATAAAGAATACAAATATATTTCTCCGTGATTTGACTAACTTGAGTAGCAGTTCCTTCTTCCTTAAGAGGAAAGACATCAGCTCGTTTTAATGCTGCGAGCGCATTCTCAATGTGATGATTCTGTGGAAGCGTGAATCTTGCTTTCCTCCTACAAGACTCCTTTACGCTTCTCAAGGTCAATTGAACAACATTCGTGAAATTACGTATAACAATGGTACGGAAAATATAAATTACTACACACTGAATTCGAATATCGTTTTCGAGGCAGGAAGCTGATGTCGATATAAGCATGTATTATTGCAACTATTATAATAATTTTTTGACATTTAAAACATTTAATGATGTCGATAGAACTACCTCAATTACTTCTCGGCGCTGTGGTACTCTCTGTATGTCCGTAGAAAACTGAAAGTTTTTAAAAACTCTCCTGGAAAATCAAATTACGAAATGAAAATACGAAGTACAATCAGTTTTTTAAACAACTTTATCCAATACTGTATCACTGATAAGAAGGGAATAAGGAAATTGAACTTTACATAACTATACCACAAAACCACGGACATTCGATGTATTTTAATAGATATCGATGTTGATTTTACAAACGCATATTTGTATGAAATAACACAATATTCACGCAAGTGGTAGCTATAAAATTAAATACAAATAATTTTTTTGTGCTGCCTTTTCAAAAAAAAAAAAAAAAAAAAAAAAAAAGNACATCCACAAGACATCATCGTTTTTTATCTACCACTACTATTCGTATTACTACGTTCATTTCAACTGGGTTTTCCTTTCTTCTTCGCTTTCCACCACTCCTTCATTTGTACTCTATGCGTATCTTTTCTTCCCTCCGTCCATCTTGCACCCGTTTCTTTCTTAGCCTTTGCTCCTTTGCAACTTTTTATCTATTCATCTTTTTATAAATATATTTATAATTTATATTTCTCAATTACATTGCACATATGCATAAAAAATTAAAATAAACATTTACACACCGGACCAAATGTCCTTGCTACCTACAATAATTAGCTTTTATCTCTAGAATCTGCATAACTCTGATGATTGCACAGAACAGGAGACTGTCTCATTTCTGCTCATTACTTCTATGACAGACTAAGAATTCTTGTCTCACTGCCACCCCACATACCATGTGGTGGAATCTGCTCATGATGAAGATTCAAGAGGATAATTACTTCCTATATTAAAACATCCTTTTCGCGAAAATTCCACACCTCATTCCATCCATACCCGGTTCCCTCCTTCGGGTGGTGAAACAACACCCGATGCAATAGAGAAGTAAGGGATTCAGAGAAAACTCAGTCTTTATAAATAATTCACCCGAAAACAATTCGCAAAATCCGAGACTGACGCAAATCGAGGTAATTATTTCCATATGAATCAATAGAAATCCAGTTAAATCGTTTTAAGCCTCTCCAAAATGCGTGCCATAACAGATATATAGTTATGTTGAATGAAATGGGAGACGGGACAGTGATTTGAAGTCGAGAGTTTCAGCTCATCGCGTTGACGCGGAATCGTCAGCGCTCTAAGTNTCCCAATTTCATTCAACATTACATAATTAACATGTTACCTGGCAATCAGTTGAACAGCTCTGAAATAGAGAGCAAATAGTCTGTTTAAACTAAAATTAATGATAAATAAATTAATCTAAAAAACGAACGTAAAGAATAAATTATTTTTAACAAAAATCCTCCGTCGATGAGGATGTTTCGTATCACGACGCTAGAGAGGGGGAAATTTCTCTTCCTGGTGTTTTAGCATTAGAGCAAGTGACAGCTTGGGTGGGCCCACGTTGCTGTCAGAAAAAGTCTGTTTATGCGCCTCTTTAAGAATTACCTAATATTAGGGCTCTCGAAACCTTGATGGTGGTATCGATAGTTTTCAATAGTGTGGACTATCGAGAATATCGATATATACCAAATACTATCGAATACTTTTATCATGTCAACTTTACCGTTTACATACGAAGAAGTTCCTTGCAGAACCTTAAAAATGATAAAAAGAATTATTATAATAAAACGATTTTCAATATGTAGTAAATAAAATGTAATTTTCTATACCAATACTAGTTCATAAACACATTCTAATTTATCTCGGTCGTGTGTCCGTTTTCCATTCAAAGAATTTAGTTGCTACAAGTGGGAATACTGTAAATCAAATGCTGGTGTTGTGGTACAAACAAACACAATGTCTCATTTCCTGTTATTTAGCTCTCGAGTCTTTAAGTCATAACCAGAACGAGACGTGCACAGATTGTTCTCTATTTGGTACAAGATGTGTTATAACGAAAATATTTTGTTTTTATTTTAGCCAAACAAAAATAAAACTAGCGTCAAAACGTTCCACGTTCTGAAACTTTAGTAATTCACACAAGAAAAAATATTTCAAAAGTATTATTCATCCGTAACATCAAACGCTTTTTTCTTCTGAATATTCTAAATGTTCATACATTTGGGGAGCACTAAAATAAACACGTGAGTTCGAACTGCGGGAATGAATGGCGCGGGATATTTTTCCGGGACTGTCACGTGGATCCTTCTATCTGCTCTGGGTTGTGCCGAGTTCCCATCATAGGAAATCACTCCTCAAAACCTTTTTTCATTTTCAAAAGTTTAACGAGGGAGTTTTCTAACAAATAAATAATTTATGTTCAAAACGCTTTTGTACACATCTAAAACGACAAAAATATTAATTATATTAGATTAAAGTAAACTTAATTAAAATGTTTGTTTTATTTCCAGGTAATTAAAATAATTTATAGTAAAATATTTGTAAATATTCCGCTATAGATGTGTTTTTTTCGGTCTTTCGAACTAAAAATATTTTAGAATTCATCGCTGTATTGTTATAGTCCAACTTCCACATCGTGGCGTTGAAGTCTGCTGACATTTTAGACTCCATGCAGAAATGGCATTTTTCGAATTATTTCTTTGTGTGTATTAATACTAAAACTTAACAATGTATAAATTATGGAATACACATTTTCGTGCACATATTTTCTTATACCTTCCGGCCAACTTCTTTCTTATAACTTCCGGCCAACAATGAAAGAAATACGTCATGTAAATGTATTTCTTAAATTAGTTTTTCTTTTCAAAATAATCATTACTTTGAAAAACTTTTTCGTTTTAATGTTGGTAACCAAACATATTCTAATTCAGTTAATCCTAGTTAATTGCCTGAATTTTCTCACAATGCAGATACTATGTGGATACTTTGGAACGAAATTTGAGGAAACCTTACTTCCGATTCATTTCCGCAAAGCGGTTCGCAACAGAGCAGGTTTCGCCCCCTCTGCGTTCATTCTTCCTGAAAAGATATTTCTATCGCACATGGCCTGCCTTTATTTCTGGACTTCGAGTATGAGTGTGTGTGCTATGCTAATTTTCACACATCTCTGTAGGAGCGTTTAGTATTGCATTCACTCTCAACAATTATCACAAGAATGAAAAATGGTAGAATGTGATTATTGCTAATATTTGTTTTACTCGAGATAATTAATTGCGTACAACTAGAGAAAATGAAGATAAAATCCCTTTTCTTCGCATAATGAATCAAATAATTACAGAAATGTAGAATAATTTTTTTTTGTAATTTCTATAATCACGTTATATCAGGTATAAGTAAATCAGAATAACTTATCGAAAAATAATGTATAAATTAACATCAAACACCGTCATTTATAACCAGACTCACTTTAAAGAATAGAAATGGTTTTCCATTTGGAATTTTTTAATATAGAAAGCGACAGACTGATATTATATATTTTAATTTATCGAGATTTCTTAATGTCCATCCCTAAAGTGTGTTCGAGACTATAAGATTAGTGAAAGATAAAAATTTAAGAAGAACACCCATTTTACTCGTTTTTTAGAATAGTTATCTAAAAACTCGTTCATTCTGATCTCTCTTTGTTAATGTTAAATTCATAGACACACAAAAATGCTACCAACAATTTAATTACTTTTCACATAAATCATGATTATGAGCTGTATAACCGTAAATAAAATATCATACGATGAAGAATCAAATTACAGACTCACAAAACAAAATCATTTTCAGATTCAATCATTACAAATAATCCAATATTTATTTGACAAATTAAGAGAAAGTAGTTGAAATGAACTCAAACTAGCACGCTCCGTGTAGCCTTGAACCACTGGGTTCTACTTCGCACAGGTAATCACAGCATGCACAAAGCACGACATACAAAACAATAACTGTAACACTCACCGACAGGAGCCCAGCTGACCGCTAACGCCATCACTAACATTGCAGAAGCAGACAATTGTCCTGAAGAAACCATGATTGTGCGTAGAGGTTACTGTCGTCGAATCTTCCACCTGCCTTGTCGGTGTTCAGGCGTCTAGTATCACGGACGGTGTGTGTCGTTTTTTGTTCCTCTGCTTCTCTGCTCAAAGCCGGCACCAGAGTGGGGACGTAGTTCTACAAGCGGCCACCACCGCTGGGTGAGCGCTGCACGGATGATGACATTTTGTCGCGTTGGTAGCGCGGTGAGTGGACGACAGGAGAACTGCTTTCTCAGGAATGGCGTTTAAAATGATGGATGGCAATCTGACATGGATCATGTGTAATTACACAGATATGCCTCTCAGTAACGGTTAATTGTCTTGTCTATTAGAAATGCTATCCGTTGAAGTTGTCGAATAGTAAACACCACTTCATTTACGTACAGAAAGAAGTGAGGTAAACTGGTTAATTTCTTGAATTAGAAAAAAAAATGTGTCCAGCTTAAGTAATATTTGAAATAAGAATAAATAACATCTTTTTAGTTTTTGGCCATTTCTCTGTAGCTTTACCTTATGTTATCTTGTTCATTCTTATTGGTTTGTAATTAGTCGAAAATTATACTATTGTAACTCTAATCTGTTTATACACGTAATGAGTGGTCAATTATTTTTACCAGCGATCTCGGATATTTTCATGAGAATAATTTTGTGGCTCCAGTGGGTTTTTATACAGTGGAAGCACCTGCACTGTGCGATTCACTCATTCTGAAAAGCGAATCAGTTTTGCTTTTCCACTGGTTCAGATTTAGTGAGTGTCCAATGCATGTTTTCAAAATTCACCACTGTAGCTAATAGCCACATTTCATCGCAGATTGTCCTCCTTGATTCTATGGGGGAACAAGGTATCTCCACGGCAGTTCTATGTTAATGACAAGCCACATCATCATGAATCCTAGTATATTACAGAAAGAAAAAAACATTCCACTCGTAAATGTAAAAATCTCAGATTTCGCCAGCGGATGACTAAGGAGTCTACAGGTTCAAATTTCACGACGTAAATTGTTCGACGTAAACAGCCATAAAGGAAGGCGAATGTCACTGGGATACACATTTCTCCTATTAAAAACTTAAAAATACCCTATCTTTAATATTGTAAATATTTTTGAAAAAATTAATAACACTAAACCGTGGATACGGTGTGTACATTAATTCTGTAGCCCCATCCTGGTCCGGGTTTTTCTCCGGATTTCTTTCGGATAGAGGCGGATATTTTATACAGACTCCCTGGGCTCTTGTCTAAGTCGCGTCTATCAAAATAATAATTCTTGAATTTAGTGTTATTTTAATATTTACAATTTATAATCAATTTTTTTCCGAATAATCTATAGTTTGATAATACTGCGTACTTCTGAAATAACTTTATTATGTTTTATTAAATACAAATTTGTGTGTAATCTATTAAAATAAATGTACCGAACTATTTTTATTTTTATCTCAGGAGTGTGCTGAAATGTTAATTCTTCCTCTGCCTTAGGACCCTTGATCGGAATTGATGGGATGGTCCCTTGCTTGCTCCTAGAGAGTAAATATCGTTTATTGTCCTTCACTTCGTCATATGCAGTTTGTACTGCTTTTTTGGATAGTAAATTGAGTATTATTGTTACTATAACTATTGTTACTATTATTCTTATTATAACATTTATGCAAATTAATCATTATTAAAAAGCGTAAGATATTAAATATTTTTGTTGTTTTTTTATGCACAGTNATTTAATATTTTTTGTTGTTTTTTTATGCACAGTAATATTTATACATATCCAAGGAGTTAATGTCACCATGGAAATTTTTGGAATCAAAAGGAAAACGGGGCCCTCGAGACAGTAATTTGCCCCGGGGCTCAGGTGACCTCTGGGCCACCATGAATGCATCACATGCTGAAACGGATAGAAGTAAGAGGAGAGACCAGCATATGACTCCTAGAGCATGGACGAGTAGTTCAGCTGGATAATGTCTGTTCATGGGTGGTAAGAGGCAGTTAAGACTCCGGTGAGCTAAAGGGCAAGTCAGTAAAAGAGATGAAATGACAAATGTCCCTTCAAAGGTCAGGAACTCTTGTGCCTAGAAGAAATAACGAAGGATATAATATTAGATCACTTTTCAATATCTTTATAAAGGTTACAGAGAAACGACATTCAAGCTTTACTAAATAACATCTTTTAGCACATGTCTTAAACGATTATGATAGTAAAATCTCCTTTCCCCCTATTTAAATTGAATAAACACAAACAATTTTATACAAAAAAATATTGTAGTGCAAACATAGTGATTCATAATATGAGTGTCAATTTTCGATGAAATATTGATTTTTGGTAATAATTATAGTGAATATTAAATAATTTTAATTACTTTTATGTTTCATATTACTATTGTTGTAGTAAAATTATTCCATGTTTTCTGGTATAGGTTCTTATTGCTCATCTAGGTTTAATATTTTCAGTACTCAACCTGGCACGGTTCAGTATATTATCTCTTTAACCCCATCCTGGTTCCGGTTTGTTTCCGGTTTTCCTATGGGTGGGAGGGGCTTTTTTGTATATAAGTTTGAGACTAGGGCGGCTGCTTTTGAGGGCGACACTGTCATATTTTTATCTCTAATTTTCTGTGTTTATAATAGCGATTCTGAAAAATTCTGAGGTAAAATTTTCTAGATACTTACACAAAGAGCTAAGTATTGTTATTCGTAATTTAGGAGGGCACATGTCTTGATTGGGGTGCTGAAATATTAAATAAGTCACTGCCTTTGGACACTTTTATCCGAATTCATGGGATAGTCCCTTGCTGGCTTTCGGAAGGTAAATTAATTTATTGTCCTCCACGTGGTCGTATCTGAATAAAATGCGACTAACAATTAGCTTGCAAAATCTGTCAAATACATTCATACATTTTTACTAAGAAAGATGTACACCTGCAAAGTCAGGGGTGAAATTAAAATAAAACAAATGTACAAACTATAAAAGCCTTATTAAAATATTAAAACGAATGTTCACTGAGATATGATTTATTGCAGCACAATGTGATCTTTAAGTTTCTTACATGTGGAACTTTGAGTGAAATTAAGAGATTTTAGTGCATTGGGTAATTTATTGAACTCAGAAATGGCATTATATATAGAACTTTTTTTTCCAACTTCTAAATTTACTATGGGAGGTCTTATAGTTTTAAACCTAGTAGATTTTTTGGATCCTACGTAATTTAATTTAATTTCATAGTAGTGTAAACGGATACAGTTAAATTTATATATTTGTCTCAGGTTGAGAGTTTTTCTTCTTAACGCGTTTACGTTTTTATCAGTAATTAGTTTTTAAAATTCGGTCCATCAATATTTTAAGAGGCCTGATATTTCTTTCGTACGCTGCACCCCATGCTACAATTCCATAAGTGGCTAAACCATTAAAGAGCCCATAAAATAAAATCATCAGTGAATCCCTATCTAAGGTGCCTTTTAATTTAGCAAATACGTACATTAAGTACTTAAGTCTCTTAACAATATTATTGATGTGAATATCCCATCTCATATGACAGTCCACGAGAACTCCTAGATACTTCACATATGGTACTCGCATTAAGTTACAGTTATTTAATACTATATCAAAAATATGAGGGGTGCTATCAATGTAACTACAAAATGTCATGAAGACTGATTTATCTATATTTAGGGTTAGTTCGTTTAAAACAAGCCGGTTATAGACCATATTAAGGTAATTATTGGTAACAAACGCAGTTTCTTCAGATGTATTCTCTGAAACTAGTATTATAGTATCATCTGTATGTGATCCAATGCGACCATATGGAGCTACATTTAAAATGCTGTTAATATAGATTAGGAATAATAAGGGACCAAAAATTGAACCCTGTGGTACACCAGTTCCAACCCTTTTTGTATTGCTCTTGATATTATCAATTTTTACTGCTTGCGTTCTACCACTTAAGTAAACTATTAATAAATCTAGGACTGGACCACGCATACCGCAATTGTCTAGTTTAGTTAGTAGTAAAAATCCAAATTGCTAAATCCAAGAAAACAGCAATAACTGTTTTACTTTTGTCTAATTTGAAGTATATAAAGTCTGTAACGCATGCAAGGGCTGAAGCGGTACCTCTACCCTCTAAAGCCAAATTTCATATACCAAAGTTAAAGAGTACTGTCTAAGAATTTAGTGATGCTTGAAAATAACAATTTTTCGAAAATCTTTTATAAAACTGGTAAAAGTGAAATTTGCCTATAGTTTGACACATTACACTTATCACCTGCTTGATAAATAGGTACAATAACTGCACTCTTAAAAACTTTGGGAGATATACCCTTAACCATGCATAAATTAAAAATGTGGGCAAGGGTCTTACTTATAAAAACGGAAATCGTTTTCAATATAGTAGGACCGATACTATCGTCACTGCAAGCTTTATCCTTCAATGATTTAATTGTATTAATTATTTATATTGCATCAGCTGGATACAGAAGAATAGATCGGTCGTTAGGCTGTGGCATGGGAGAGGAAAATGCTGCGTTAGTTTGTAACATTACATTAGTTAGATTGGAATCGACAGTGCTGAAAAAATTGTGAAATTGATTTGCAATATCGATTTTTTTATCATATTCTCTTTCATCAACAATAATATTATCAATTTTTCTACTGATGTTATATTTTTTACCCAATTTCTTCATCACGAAAGACCATAATGTTTCGTTGTCATTATCAAGATGTTTAACCCTGTCTTTTTCGAAATTTCTCTTTGCTTGTCTTAATTTATTCTGGAGTTTGTTAGAAAATTTGACGTATTTGTCTTTTAATACAATGTAATAAGGTTGACAATTTGACAATTTGTTACTCTAGAAACTACTGCCAAAAGAAAAATCTCACTGATTATTGCGGGGTCGAGAGGAATCTCTAGCCATACGGGCGGAGGGAACCGGCTAGCCTCTGAGGCAGGAACACGTAGCAATAATCAAATTATTTATTACTTAGAAACAAAACAAAATTAAATCGAACTCAATAAAAAAATCGCTCTTCCATCCAAGATTCTCTGTTCTCGGATTAAGACAGGCACCTCAGAGGCCGCGAAGTTAGAACGTGGTAGCCTCCTTGCACACGGGGTAGCGTGCCCGATGCCGTCGCGAACAGTCGCCTCTGCCCGGTCTACAAACTTCTCCTTGCACGCCGGTCTAGTGCCCAGTGTAGTCTTCTGATGCCGTCTCGTGTCTCTCGCCTCGGTCACCGTCTCCGTCGCCCTCTTCCAATTGACGGTGCGGCGCTGCTCAGCGAACCGCGCGCTCTCTGAGCGGGAAACACATATTCGGACATGGGAATTACGGTTTTGTATCACATAAAGTCTATATATATACATAACCGAAACAACACGAAAATTCCGAAAAGTCGACAATACTCCCCAGAATATATATA
>NNCF01127891.1:504711-527753 GCA_002313205.1 Laupala kohalensis
AGTGGAGCCTCATTAACTCAAAATTCTCTCTAATACGAAATTAGCTATTCCCTTCCGTACAAAAAAACCCTACAACTCGGATTATTTAAACGCTGTAACTGGAACTAAATATGATTTCCGTATGACGTACTATTCATGCATATCACGCTCTCTAACTCGAACTACAAATCTACCGGACTCTATAACTCGAAAAAGCAGTATGTAAACTTTGCAGCCTCTGTAAATCGAAATTCTTTTCACAAGACTGTTTAACTGCAAACAATAGTTTCTTTGTCATCAATAACTAATTCGAAGAAATGATTATGTACAACACAAATGAAATAAAATGAATCTCTATAAGTTGATTTTTTATTTCCTAATGACTTCAATAACATATGCCTCTATAAGTCGAAAATGATCATGTTAAAAACTCCTTATCTCGAAGTCCTCTATAACTCAAAAACTCGTTAACTCGAGACTTATAAACTTTCCCTTGAAGTTCGAGTTAAAGAGGGATGTTTTAATATGCCTTGACCTGACATAATTAGGCAATTTGTTTGTTTATAAATTTATTGTCAAAAAACAGTATTTTTACAATATTTACATATTATGTTTGAAAACAACAACAACAATTTTCGTTAGATAGGTGGAGGTCATCTTATTCGGGATCTTCGATTAAAGAAAGAGATGGCGGGATCTATGAATAACTTTCACAGACACGTGAAGCCTATCCGCTATGTTGGAGATCTCGACCAGTGAGAATTAATAATTATTTTCATAGTAAATTTTTTACAAACATTTTTTGTAAATAATATTTTTATCTCTATTATGAAATACTAGTTTTCTGCATATCAATATGATTTCTGCTACCTAATGCAAAAAAGCATACCATATTTGAATGAAATATGGTGGTAATTTTTTTTCATATCTAAGTTTAACGACTCAATCAAATAACTTAAGTTACGATTCATAAATGTTTATTCACCTTTAAACCACTTACACAAGTTAATATCACTCCAAAAACATTATGCATCACAATGCGATAACCGTATTATAAGTTCGTCCATTATTGTGAAATGCGTTCATAATGATGATCCTCTATTGCGACGTCATCTTGATGAAATCTTGTACGAAATGTCACGTTCAGGAGAGTTGTGATGTGACGTCATGTCCTTACGAAGGCGCTGCAGAAAAAAAGAGAGAGAGAACGACATCACTTGAACTGCAACTGGATAATACGCACCTTCCGGCCAAGATGACACCCGCCGGATTCATCTCCACTCTCCAGTCCTAGCATCTCATCTTCGCCGACAGACAAGCTACTCGAAGCTTCTACTTAACTAAGACGAAATACTACTTCTAGACAACTAAAATGTATACTAATACAATTAACGTCCATTATATAGTCTAATTATATAAATAATGAAAGACATACGACCTATTATGGACGAATAATATTCACAAAATGTATATTATTCATCCATATTAGATCCTAAGTCTTTCATTATATATTTAATCTACAATGTATGTAAATGGATAAAATAATATATGAGTATATCGATTTTAGCTTCCAAACACACCTTACATTTCAGAAATAAAATAGATTTAATATTTGGATGAAATGCATTGCCTTTTATGATAATAGAAAATAATCATAAATCTTCTTTTTTTTCAAATCGTTTAAACAGATGATTTTTTGTTGTCTTGAAACAATTTAAAAAATAATTTCATTAGGGTTACCGGGTATTCTGCAAAAGTATTTTAGTTTTTGTTCTCCAATTTCATCCTGTCAGCTTTCGTCTTCTCCGTCACGGTAGTACTGACATACTTTAAGCTTACAAACGGAATCAAACGAGTTTCCAGTTTATATTACTTTTTGTTACAAAGTATCTGCTTGTTACTAGTTACTTTTATTCATAAAACTAACGTACATAATTATCCATACTGATACGTATATGCGTAGCGCGAAAGTGTGTCTGTTTGCTACCTGATCATGACTAAACCACGGAACTGATCGAGATGAAATTTGGCAAGGAGATAATTATGATGTCCAGAATGAACATAGGGTAACTTTTATTTTAAATACGTATGATAAGAAAGATGGTTTTCGACAATAAATGTCGATAAAATCGAGAAAAAGGGGGTTATATTTGCTTACGCTGCCTAAACGGTTAGAGATAGGTGACAACTATGAACGGCAAAAGAGTTGTTCGTAAAACTCCGTGAGAGAATATCTATCCACAAAAATTAACCTAAATTATCGATAGAAATTTATTAAGAATAGAAATGTTAAAATATTTCAATTTACGAGAGTAATTTAAGAAGGAAAAAATAAATCATCATCAAATTTAATAAACTATTTGTTTTGACGTTTAACAAAGATAGGAAAGGTTTTTAGATCGTAAAATTTCGACGAATAGTGTAGCGAGATGGTGTTATGTATACAGTCAAGTTTGGTATTAAATTTGTATTATTATGAACTGAAAAATTAGGATGCTGTAGATGTTAAAAAAGCAGTAATTAAAAGTATTTTGATCTTACAATATAGATAGATTTCATTTATTTCCTGAGTAGAAGAAGATTAGTCTAGAACAATCCCTGGCAAATCATCTAATTAGCAAACCGGGTAATCAGCTAGTTTAAATATAATCTCGAGACAAAACGTGAACGAAGCGCGAAATCACACTTCCTGGGGAGTAAATGAAGTGTACATTGAAACATCAAAGAGAGCGAAGTGGGAATGGACAGGCGCATACTCCTCCCACACTTCCCTCTCACTTCTCGTACACATTCCGTGGAAAATTTTCGCTAGGGAAAAGGAGATAATTAAACTTTCGAATTTTTTTACTAACATTAACTGGTAGCACCATCTTAATGACGCTAACTCCATGAGGGATTTTAATGTTATTCCACAGTTTAGGAACAATTAAAATATATTAGTTAAAAAATGTTGTTTATTTGTAATAAAAACACGTAAAAAAGAAAATTATTTCCTGTGACAAAACTATTTAAGGTTCAGCAATTAAACTTGAACGTTTGGTTTATTTAGACGTACTAAAAATACTAAACGTAGGCAAACATACTAAACGCTGTGAAAGTAAGTTCAGGGACTAGATAGGATAATACGAAAATAGGTTTGCCTCTTAAAATTTTTAGTAATAGTGTATACTTCCATGAATCCTCGTGGAAAATCGCTTATCTTGGATTGAAAAAGACTACTCTCATTTTTCTGATTTTAATAAAAGAGTTTCAATATCCCAATAAATATGGTTTTCCATATGATTTCCGATTATGTAAATGATGTTAATTTCTCTTATAATTTGTCACGCCATCGTTATAGTACTCTACATACTGATTAAATTCCTTTTTTCAGGTATGTTGTTTTGATCCTTTTTATTTATTATACTTTATTTCTTACTCTACGTAACCTTAGCACGGTTTTATTCATTATCTCTGTAGTCCCACCATTCTGGACCGCGTTTTTCTCAGATTACTCTCTGGATATTGGAGGATTTTGCGTAGGCGTGAATGTCATTTAATACTTTTGTAATTTTTAATCTCGCGTTTTCACTGCACATTATATCCACGATTCTTTTTGGAATAATAAATGGATAACTACGTATTTTGTTAAATATTTTAATATAAGTATTAAATCCGCCTCTGCCCTTGGATCCTTGATCGGAATTGATGGGATGCTCCCTTGCTTGTTTCCGGAGATTAATTTAGTTTATTGTCCCTCAAGTGGTTATTCGCAGTTTGCAACTGCTTTTTTGACAATAAAGTGTATTCATTTATACATTCTTTCCGAGCACTTCCTCCCAAATTGAGAGAGAAATTAGTGTCAAACACTTCACTTGGGACGGAGACTTCAACTTCTCCAAACTGCTGTAGGTCAGAAGTGGGAAAGGAGAGGGAACACGCATTGTATTGATCGACGTTGTGCTGGGTCTACTGCCCTCGGATGCTGACCCTCACGCGGTATGTCAATGTTAGGAAACTAAGTTCACTGGAGAAATATTAGTCATCTCCAAGAGACATAACGCTAATATCCCGTAACACCACCTCTATGCTTGATAATGCACTCGATTCGTCAAGAAATAAGATCTACAAGTTCCTTCCAATATCCCATATCTAGCTGAAGCCACTCATTGTTGATCAGATCTCTTAGAGCTCCCAAATTGAGGGAATGGTCATAGCTACGTTTCACTGTTCAAATAGTCCTAGACATTTTCTGTGGGATCAAGATCGGGTTATTTAGCGAACCAGTCAAGGTGCCATAAGGTGCCTGAGTGTTCGTTGGACTAGTAACATAAGTACTGTGAACACAAACACGAAGTTGTCATTTTGGAAGATGGGAGTGTCCGCAGCATACTCATCATGAGGACTCAAGAAAATAGGCAAAACTTGGTCACCGAAAATGTATAAATAAGTATTTTCATTAATATACACGGTATACAGTCGTGGAATGAAAAATACCCTCAAACATGACAGAACTCTGGTCTGAACTATCAAAGTGCTCTTGCAAGGGGGTGACTAATATTTTGTCCTGTGAACTTATTTCCTACGTAGGGCAGGCGACTTCACCAAGAATTGAGAGGAATGAAGACAAACGTTAAAAATTTACTCCACTTCCATATTTTCGACTTTTTCCTCGACAACCGCTCAATACACTTCTTAGTACACACCGTTTCATTTTTTGATTACCTCCTCGCTTTAATGTGGCAGTAATTCTCAATGAAAATTAGTGCCTAACAAAACAAATGATATTGATACGCAACCTTGGCACATTGGTTGTGTGCATTATCTCTGTAGCCCCACCCTGGTCCGGGTTTTTCTCAGGTTTTCCTCCGGATTTTCCTTGGGCGGGAATGTCATTAATACATTTGCTTTATTAATCTCAAATTTTTACTGCACTGATATCTACAATTTATTTTGAATAATAAATGGATAACAGAATGTATTTATTAAATAATTTATTTTATAAATTCTAAATCAGCCACTACCCATGGACCCTTGATGGGAATTGATGGGATAGTCCCTGGCTTGTTTCCAGAGATTAACTTAGTTTATTACCCCTCACGTGGTCATACGCAGTTTGCAACTGCGTTCTTGACAATAAAATTTATAATAAAATTGATGATAAATGAGCGTCATGAACAAATTGATAGAAAGCAACCGAATGGAAAATTTTAAAGACTAATTTCTTTACTCAAACAATTTTCTCGGGGGCAATTACAGATAAAAAATAGCCTTAAAGAAAAAATCTACTGAAACATAAATAAAATTCTTATCAGAAAATTATATTTGTTACATCGAAATATAATTACACTTCACAGAAGGGTCATTCCAAATCAATTCAACCAATGAGTAATTAATTTGCTGCTCAACCATTTTTTTATTTTTTTTATTTTTGTAATACACATAACTGCATGCCTTAAGTTAAAATCCGCTTTGTTTATATTTTTATCAATCATGTTTTGAGTTATGTAATTTATTGTTGAGCGGTGCGTCCCGTTTTAGTCAAATACAGATGATTGGGTATTTAGGGAATAAATTCTTCTATGAATGAACACTTAAATTGGAATTAATTAAATGTATCATAACCTGAGATGTATTTTGTACCAAATAATAATTTTTCTATCTCAGTGTTTTTATTAGACAGTAAACTGAATTTTAGCAAGTTAAGAAACAAAATTCAAACTTTTAGAATTTTTTATCTTATAAGGAAATGTAAATCGAAGTTAAAATTTTTCTCAGTTATTAACATGCATGTAGAGAGTTTATTATTTGAAGTTTTAAGACTGATATGGCAATACTTCAAAACTTATCATTTTTCAAAAATGGCATTCTAAAAAAAATAGTTTTTCGTGTTAATTATCTCCGACAGGGAACGTCCTAGAAATCTAAGATTGGAGGATTCACAGTCCTGTAGGATATAAACATGCAGTAAAACTTCATGACTAATATCGAACTGATTCATGAATGACAGTTGCTTGAAAAGTGCCGAAAATCGTTATAAAGTCTATATAAACTTTAATCATCTTGCAGAAGTAAACAAGTGTAATAATAATAATTATACCAAAAAGTAGAAATACTACTATGCTAGTGTCAGTCATAATGTGCGAACTGGATGGACAAAAGATGCTTCTAAAATTCACATTTTTTACGTGGCGGATGATCATAGTTAAGGTCCTAAGGGTACTTGAGTAAAAAAATAAATAATTTATTGTAAAAATATGCAGTTGCAAACTTCGGATGACTTAGTGGAGGACAATAAACTAGTTAACTCTCCGGAAGCAAGCAAGGGGCCATCCCATCAATTCCGATTAAAGAACCCAAAGGCAATGGAGGATTAGAAAACATTTTATAATATTCCCAAATCGTGACCTGGGTCCCCCTAACATAAGAACAAAATCATATTGCTGTCAGTTTTAATACCTATAAAATGAGCCAGTCCGAGTAAAAAAGGATTCAGAGTTTAAGAAATTAATGGAAGAAAGAGCAAGATTTGAACTTTTAAAATAAAAAAATATCCAGGTTTATTCTATGTTGAATTTAGCTCCTTTTGCTTTGACTTCAATTGAAAATTTCTTCCGTAATTTGACTTACTTTATAACATTATCGATACCACACCATCGTGTTTTCGATAATCTTTCATATATCGAGATCAAGACGTACTTGATCATACTGCTGGTTATCGTTCATATAAGATCTTCCCATACCACAAACAGATGTCAAGGAAAGCGCGCCCACTATTTGGGGATGTCTGTAGAATTTTCTCGGGAAGGGTGGTCGAAAATCAAAACCACAGCGCTGGAGAGTTTGATTATTGCGCCACACAAAGGATAGGATTTAATTCTCTATAACATACCAAAGTAGTGTTATTTAGTGGTAAGTTTGAGATTTAATTCTCTATAACATACCAAATTCTCAGCATAACGCCACAGACATTCCCAAGGTTTGACCCGAATTCAAAGAAAGAAGAAGAAAGAGAAGAAGAAGAGGAAAATGAAAGATATCCTAGCTCTAATAGCGTCGGGATCGAAAAGAACAAGAGGTGACCAAGGAAGGTCAGGGAAGAGAAAGGAAGGAACCTTGTACAAGAAGTGGAACTAATGCCAGACTCAATTCGGGTTGATTCGGTCATAGATTTATATGATATAGAACTAGCGATCTCTGCTATTGGTTGTCCGTAATAGCATGAGACATACTATACTGTTTGGCAACGCCCTCTCTCTCGCACATCCGATTGGAGGAGGGAAGGTAAGCAATGGTTGTGCGCAGCTGTCGGCAGTCAGAGAGGGGAATCGAGTTACCTCACCCAAGTCGATGTTCGAGAGACACAAAATACCAAACTTTGTTTTCTTCTTCTGACAACCGGTGCATAAGACTGCGGGATCTATATCATATACACGTCCAAGTGTTCAGCAGTTAAAAGAAGAAATTATATCCCAATTGTCTTACAGAAATTAAAGACTAGGTAAGTTTCCTTCTTCCTTAATTGGAGTATGAAATTACAAATTAGTTGTAACACCCGTTACACCAAATCATACAAAACTCCTTTTTTTAATAAATATAAACATCGATGACCTTCGCATACCGCTTTTTGAACTCATACCGAGTTTTGGGGAAGTCTACCGCTGTGGTGAATATTTGAAGTATTTTAATACAGTACCTCGAAGTTAGTGCAAGATAGCACTGTGTCATCTCTCTCGACAGTGTCATTCGCAGCCTTTGTATGGTGCCGTGGATGCCATCTCTTCCGTGGCGTAGTTCGGTTTCCAACCATCCTCCCTGGGAAAGCGCCACAGACATCACCATATTGTGGGTGCGATTATCGTGTGATTTGGGAGGGTCGTGAACATATGATATTCAGATCAAGTAGGCTGTGGAAGACATTTTTCATACACTCGTAGACTGTCGTGTTATATCCTTATAAAAACCCCTTGCTACTTTTTCACAGTAAATTAGATTGTTTTGAGTTACCACGACAACCATTTTGTCTTTTGTTTCTCAATTTATATTTAAGACTTGTTAACGTGAGACAATTAACAGCCAATCTATAACGATTGGAATAGATTCTAGAGAATGCTATGGTTTAGTATTAAAATAGACAAGAAATATTACTAGAGGATCATGCATAAAATACCTTCAGACACAGTAAGTAATTCTTAAATGTTTGATAATGTATATTTAGCATAAGATGGTGGGTTATTCAAAATACTTCATATAAAATCCATCTTAGATATTTCATTCTCGAAAACGAATTATCGATTTAGTTTTAAGTTAATTTTAACTCATAGTTGATATTATTTCTTAAATATGTGTTCAACGCAAATCATATTGAAAAGATATCAAACATCAAAATCTCAGGAATGTACATGATCCGGAGACAAAACGTAATTAATGTTGTATGATATACTAGCTGAGTGCCCGCTGCTTTGCTCGCGTAAATTTTGTAATATGACTCCAATTTTATTTGTTTCTCATTTCCTCGTTTGTATTCACTGAGAATGTTATCCATTAATGTTGGAGGTTATATTAGTATTGGAGTGTACCCTCAATACCTTATTTTCTCTGATGTAATTCAAAAAAAGGTTTTAGAAAACACCAAATTCCCATTTCTCACCTTTTGGGAGTGAATCTTTGTAAAATCCCTTCTTAGCGGACATTTTTGATAATTTTTTGTCACGCCCTTCCCAAGCCCCTCCTCTAAACACGTCGTGCACTTGAAGTGGTCTGAAGAGTACATAATGCCATTGAAAATACGATTAATCATCTCAGAATACACAATAACCATAGACTCAACGCTTACGTGATAAAATGCAATAACACTTCCTATTTCAGCTATTGGGCTGAAAGCAAATGATAGGGTATATACTTTTACAAGCCGTTTCATAATTGGTACTCGATTTTCCGACCTCTTCCGAGTATCCCATCCAACTGAAATTTTACAGATGTGATGTATGTATGGCAAGAGATGATTTTGGTTCCATTGTACGGAAATCTACCCCTAAAGTGTGTATGAGTCTAAATCAAATTCTAGAATGCCTGGAGTAATTTCATCCAAACTTGGTACACTGATGACTGACTGACTGGGAACAAGCACTGTGGGGATAAGACCACTCTGATACTCCTAGGGACGAAGTGAGAAGGGGGTGTAAAATAATGGCAAATGGTATGACAGACGGGTTTGCGTTGCTCATGTGACTAATACATAAACGAATTCTACTATAATGTATAAAATAAGAGTTAAAAAACTTTATTTACAACAAGCTTTCATTTAAAAAGTACTGCACTATTAGATAATAAAAATGTTCAGTAAAATTGAAAATTTAAAAAATCAGATAATTTAATCAAAAAAATAATTTTTTTAAAGCTTGTGTTTTTTGCAGAAATTAAAAAATAGTATTAGTAATTTTGACGCTTGACGTCTCAAGCATGCCAAATTTTCTAATTTCCTTTTCTTTTTTTGATTAAATTATCTGGTCACTTAAATTCAATTTTATTGAACATTTTTATTACTTTATAGTACTGTAATTTTCATTTAAAAGTTTGTTTTTAAAAATTTTTGTTTATTTTATTTTTATGACGATATCTCTTGTTTTGGGTGGCGCTGCAAAAGTTATGTGTTGTGTGATGTGTAGGTGATTGCGATGCGACGGTCACCGGCGTTTCCGCCACTCCCGATGTCCTTCTTCAACATGNGGCGTTTCCGCCACTCCCGATGTCCTTCTTCAACATGGTGGCCATTTTGGGTGTCTTCGTCTTCACACCATACGCTGGAGGTGAACACAGGAAAAAATGAACTATCAACGAATTTCTTTCTAACCAATCGTTTCTCAGAGTGATAGTTCACTCGAAACTTAACTCTGAAAGACGAGTGAAATTTCACTTGTAAAAATACGTTCGATTTTTTGTCACCGTTCGAGTTGAAAATAACTCGATACGAGTGTATTATTCCTTCCACATTCGAGGGAATGAAATTTACATCTCTGTAAAATGTTTTGGTCGTACTGGCATGTTATTAGTGATACGTAACCCGAGGTTCAGTTTTTGTGTAAAGTTTTAGTGTACAATCTTCTGTGGTATCTTCATTTGTGTCCTTTTGTCGTTGGGAGCCGGTATTACCATGACTTCAAGTGGAGAGTTTACAGAACTCATTCAAATAGACCGCGTAAGAAGTAGACGTTTAGGAAAAAGGTTTTCTAAAAACAATGGCCCCCAATTGACTATTAAATCATTTAATTGTATCATTCACGTAATAATGGCCGCGATACAAGTATTTGAAACGTAACAATTGCTTTTTTAATTGTCCCATATTATTTAACTCACAATTTTATATGACACGATATTCCAAACTCAAATGATGATTTCTGACGTGATCCAGACCCTTTTCCCTGACCTTATGGCTCACATAGGTATGTTTTTTATTCATGAAACGCACACTTTCCCCAATTCATTCCGACTATGCGACATCAATTTTAATTTGGCCACAAAGGAATGAATGCAATTGATGAATACGTAATTTTCACTGTTAAATAAACAAAAGGTTATCATGAAGTAAATTGTAATTAATTAAAGAAAGAATCATACACACTTCATAGGAAAGAAGGAAAGAAAATAATGAAATACTGTCATAAATATTTTTGTAGAAGGTACAAGAAATCATTTTCGATAGATACGTAATAAATTTACATCGGAAACAATTGATGTATCTAAAATGTCAATTAATGGAAATAATGCTTGAAATCAGTTCTAAAGCTTTCCTACACCCGTTTTAAGCGGTTGTTAGCGTTGAAATTTCCACGCTGTTAGAGCTACCTAGCGGGTAAATATACTACTAATGACAGAATTCACGAAGACGTCCATAGAGCAACGCTGCTAGTGAGAAATACGCGAACTTTTTGCGAAGAGGTTTCTCTTTTCCCTTGCAGATAGCACTGTATGTAGGCTTCATAAAACATGATATTCAATTGAGAATAAAAGATTTTTTTCTTGGGGCTTTAGGGTTCGTCAACGTCAAGGTCATTAGAATCCTGGGAATAAAAGAGACATCATAGCTTGTAGTTTGTTTGTGATGCTTGCTCTGAGGCAGTTAGTTGCCTCGAAAATAAAACTAGAAATATTCTGGAGCCAGACACACCACTACTACTGTTACAATAGTTATTTGAGACGAGTGGGATAGTTGCTTTTGCTTCAGGAACGGAAAAAATGTTGCTGAATTTTGTGAAAATTCGTTTTTTCTTTATAAGATATTCTTTCATAAAAAAGGAAGCATGTAACAAAACTAACATTTCCCTATCACCATGTTTCTAGAATATTTCATTTTTCTTATTGAATAAAAATGAAATTAAAACAATAAAAATTCTCAAAAATACGAGTAAGAGTGAAAAATAAATTGATAAAAATATTTGTAGAAGATGAGTGACTTGATTCCACTTGTGGACGTGTACGAAGATGTAAGTTTTCCTAGGTCATGTGCCCAATGACACCGGGGGTGACAGGGGGACGGGTTTATGGGTCAGAGTACTTATTTATTCCATTTTAGTCGCCTAAAATAATGAATTATGAAAAATTCTGGAACAAATCTTGTTATATCATCTACTTATTTTTCCTTTACTTTTTTAAAAAGAAAAATGTGCAAAGCGGGAATGTTCCCAAAATTTAGTCGGTCGGGAATATACGAATGCCGATTTTTAAAAGTCGATATCCGTTCGAACACGATCGCCTGAATAGACTTTTGGATGGCCAGTAAGAGAAAACCCTGAAAAAAACTAATTTGAGGAAGTGGTGTTTAAAATATTTTTCACAGATCTATGTAAATATACTGATTTAATTAATTTTAATATTAATTTGTTTCAGGATTCAAATTAAATATTTCATTATTGCCATGTGTTTGAAAGAGATTTTTTGGATAATGATGTATCGAAAAGGAATGTTAGAAGGAAGGTTTCAATTTTGTCTACCCATACCTCCTCGACTTTGAAATCCCTACCACCGTCACTACCGCAAGAATATTAGGGGCGGTTGGTGTTAGGTGGCATAGCACAAATTGCGTTCTAGTTATACTCCATGTAATGTTGCCGAAAATAATGGAATATGGTTATATAACACGAATTGCCAAGCTCTAGCTATATTCAAGTTATACCCAAATAAATATTAATAGTAGTAACTCAAGCTGTAAAATAATACAATTGATAACACAACTTCGAATGTCCTGCCAACATAGGGCAACGTATAAATATTATTCCTCTTATGAACGATGGCAAAGTAAAAGCATTGGTTACATTGAGTGCAAGCTCTGTACCAACATTAAACACTGACTGACAAAAAATTAATTAATTAATATTTATAGTCAAGAGTGCCTATGAGCATGTGAGGACAATTAAGTAATTTACTGCCACTAATATACAATAAACTAATAAACACAGTGCGTTTCCGTTCATGTTTTTTTTTTCTGAAGTTAAATCTTCTCGAAGCAAATTTATTATTATATTATATTAAGCAACGTGACTTCCAGTATACGCATGAACCTGATATAGTCACTGTTGCTTTTCCCGCTCAGCTACGTCGAAAGCTCTAGCGGACGAGGGATCTGGGTCCGCGTCCCGAGGAGAGCAGCTGCAAGTGGTGGTCGCTCCCCGTGAGGCCGTCGTCGATGAGGACGTGTCTCGCCTCAGCGAGGGTCAGAGGGCGGTTGAGGACATGATGCAGAGCATGAGGAACGAATGGGAAGCCGAGAGCGGATGGGGGTGGATTCCACCCCAGCAGCCGCGGAAACGGAGCGGCGACTCCGTCGTCAAGGGGTAAGACTGCAAGAGAAAACCGTTCTCAACTATAACACTTTGTTGGGTACTTTTAGAAAAATAGTAACGGTTTAGTGATTTGTAACACTTGCGGTTGGGTGTGGTATAGTCATCCCAAAAGAAACTGCGTTTTCACACGCGAAGTCGACTGATAATTAAAACTATTTTGACATATCTCTCATCTAGGATATATATCTTATCATTTCACACCTTTTTTGAGGTATTTCGTGGCAGAGGTTTAAACAAAAAAAATTTATTAATCACAAAACGTATTACATTTACTTGTTTTTGCGTTATTTTTACTTTGATTAACAAGCAAAAAATATCAAAAGTAGAAATCAATAAAATTCTGTTTTGTGTCAATAACATTTACCCCTAAACTTGGCAAATAGATTTCACGAATGAGAAACCCTAGCACGAACAAGGGTGACGTCTCAACGTGTAGACATCAGCAATTCCAGCGTAAAAAGACAAATAAGCCCGTAATAGATTGTTAGGAAGGTAAGGAGATAAACTTGTGTTTCCGAAATATAAATGAGATACGTTAGGTGTAACCCACCCGACCTTCAAAGGATTAGTCATGAACTGTATTGTTATTCGTTTAATATCGGGAAAAGCTCCATTGCTTTCGGGACAACTCAAGAATAGATTAAAACACAGTGGCATAGATTAAAACTAAAATTTTTCCAGAAATATCTTGTCAGTCGCCCCAGAGTGAGTGCTGTATATAGCATAAACAATCAGGAAAGCGCACGGGGCCCTTAACCCTGAGTCCCTCTCGAACACTTGCACTGGAGCTCCTTACAACACGTTCTACTTGAAGAAGCGGTTCTCCCATCGGGATCTGAAGACGATGAAGCTGTCTTCGTCGTTCTCATTAACAACACGTTTGGCAGGAATAAAGAATTAAACGTATGGGAGAGAACCAGGTGGTTCATTTTTTTGGAAAAAAAAGGAAATACTATGAGCTATCGTACAATTAGGTAAAGGCATTTTGTCGTCTATTTTTTCCTTAAACCCCTCTGGGAGGTTAACTTTCTCCAAAGAGATCTGATATTGGGACCAGAAAAAATTAGTAACTTTTTACTTCAATGTCCCAGATCACATAGCTATGACAATTGAAAAACGAACCATCCTTCTTCTATCCATTACTCCTAGTTTCACTAACTCTACTACTACTAACACCTCCAAGTAGGCCAAGTTGTTGGTAAATCAGCTAAGCAGCCCACTTACTAACCTCTACGGTCCACCTTCATATTGATAAGTTTCAATTTTTTCATTTATAAATACTACTATGAAATTAGACAGATTTGCCTTTGGTAACTGTCGCCCAACGTTAACTGAAGTTAATTTCAGAGGTTCTTTTCGTGTGTTGTCGCAGGATGTCCCCGCAGGAGCGCATGGTGAAGATGCTGCAGTTCGATTTCGCTCCTTTGGTAGAAGACATTCTGCTGTCGAACGCACAGCGTTTGGCGGCTGTGGCGGCTGTCGCTCCGGATGTTCCGGAAGAATCCTCTGCGGCGAAGAGTCCTCTGATGGCGAAGGCAATCGACAAAAACAACAACAGCAACGCAGCCAATCAGAGCGCCAACCTCGAATTGGATCAGGTGACACACGCTTCGAGCCATTTCAAGTTGAGTGGCACTGATGACCTCACGGCGAAAGAAAAATAACGAGAGATGTAACCAATGGAGTGAAAGCGCGGTGTTGCCATATGTCTGCGCGGTATTGTCATATAGGGTATCCTAGCGTAGCTGCTATATTCTGTGTATAAGCTTACTTCATGCATCCTCCTTGCGACCAAAGGTTAAAGATAAAAGCAATTCGTAACAGTTGGCATATCAATTACTACCAGTTCTACAAATTGGCTGATGAAGACGTTTGCATCCAGACCCACTAAGATTCTGCTGAGACGAGTAAAACGCCCACGTGTCTACAGCGAAAGGAAGAATCGACAATCTCGCTATGTTCCTCAACTTTCGTATCATCTTTGGTTTCCTCTCTCATTACTATTCATTCGTAGCGAGCACGGTGCGTTCTCTCTCTCTCTTTCTCTCTCTAATACCGCCTCCATACGTTGGACCGACAGGACCAAAGGGAGGCCAACGCCAATGTGAGATAGGTGAACGTTAACTTTTACTCCCAATGTTGGCCATACGTCGGTCAGCTCTCTCCATAAGTCCATTTTAAATGTACAATTATTGAATATATTATACAATCTTGATTGGACTCTCCACACTGTTCACAGAGATTTCATTTACACGTTTTCATAACGTTCAGGATTTCGTTGGTGTATTCTTGTGCAGTAGTCCCGTAACCACTCACGCACACTTACTCCACGACAATTAAATGTTATGCATTATACCACTCATCTGGAACCAAAGATGTTCACAAATAATCGTCGAATTATGTTTTGGAGTTGAAGATAAACTATACAATAAACTGTAAAAAATAAATTCTTTTCTGTGGTAAATGATTATTTCTATAGAAACTAATGTTATAGTTGAATTGGTTGAAGCTTTCTGTTAGGATTCTATAGCATTTGATCATATTTTTGGATCAAAATGTTCACCTCAAGTTATATTTTTATATTCCGCAGAATTACTACTCGATACTTCGTGTTTCGTGAAACTTTACACTCCAAGTGATGTAACTTTGCCGAAATGTTTGTTCCACATGTTCTTAGCAGAAAGAACAGAATCACGCCACAAGAGCAAGTGAATTGAATTGATGGCGGAGGTAAGCGATGGGTTTTAGCTTTGAAAAATTCGAATGTCCTGCCAACGTAACGCAAGGTACATATACTATTACTCTTTTGGACGATGGTGAAGTCAAAGCGTAGGCTACATTGAGTACTATCTCTGCACCTACATCAAGCCAGTTAGACTGATAATGTATAAATAAATAAATAAATATACCAATAATTTATTGTCAAGAGAGCTGTTACAATCTACCTATGACCATGTTGAGGGTAATAAATTAATTTACTGCGACTAATATAAGATAAACAATAATAATAATAAAGTATCTTGACTTGGAGTTTAGGAATAAAGAGTTTGTATGATGATTTTGATGATGATCTGTCGCTGCAGGTGGTGAAGACGGTGATGAAGGCGACGGAGAGGAAGGAGGTGCATGGTGGCGCGACGCCGCCTGTGGGGGCGGGGGCGGGGGCGTCAGCTAAGACGAAGGAGATGACGGCGCAAGTGACTGCGGATATCGTACGTCACTTCCTGCGACGTGCAGACATCGCACCCGTAAGCCAATCCAACCTTAAATAAACACATGCCACAAGAGTGATTGTAAATGTGGATTGAGCGCGAAATAAATTTGGGAATATAGTACACATATCACCTAATGAAAAACATTGATAATACAGAATTACTATCTTGATGAATAGGTCAGGATACAAAGGGAAAGATATACTGAATAACTCGCAAAGGGGATGCATTAAGTGAGCGGGATTTGCCTGGTGTGTTGTTATAATAGATGGAGATGTGGATGAGTGCTGCAGATGTGGTTTTATATTTATTGTAACAAGCTCTGAGGATGGGTACGTAATGTTTTTTTCTTATTTATCCTATTCCCCAAGATAGTACTACTGAAATTTTGTAACTTCCGCTGAACACTGCTGGGTTCAAGTAGTTTTATCGAAATTATGGTCCACCATATTAAATCCACCATTTTGATTTCAGATACTCTGAACTAGATAGGTAATTAACCTAAAAAACTTTTTTCCAATTTTTCTTCGTATAAAAATATTGATATGATATTTCGAGGATCTTTAAATGGTTTTGGCAACGCGGAAGAATTGTAGGAACAGGGGTTGATGGAGTATATCGGATTCTGCGTTGCAAAATAATGTATTTTTCATTAGAATTTTTTGTAGAAAAATGCGATTTCTAGCAAGGTGGAGACACACTAGCCTCTTTAGCAACTGTCCGCCTTTCATTCATTCCCGGTATCTTTCTAAGATCTGATCTTTATCTCATTTACATTCCTCTACTGCAACCATCCCAACCTGGTGTCCGCAAGCAACGAAGTACTCTAAAAATATCACCAGGTGCTCGCGTTTTTTTACGAGTCGGAATACAAGAGTCGGAATACTAGTGTTCCTGTTCATTAGCGTAGTTTTGAAGAAAAAAAAATCGTTTCAAATTTTGACGGGACACATTCCCATTGTTTTATGTCATTAAATAAAAGTTTCAGACTTTAAAAATATATTAAAGTTCGAAATTTTAAAGAATGACAGTTACTTCTAAAATTTATTTTTAAATTCTGAAAGTTTTTAATGGAAGTCTTATTTAAAGACGTAAAACAAAATGGGAGNATATTAAAGTTCGAAATTTTAAAGAATGACAGTTACTTCTAAAATTTATTTTTAAATTCTGAAAGTTTTTAATGGAAGTCTTATTTAAAGACGTAAAACAAAATGGGAGGGCACCCCGTCCAAAAGATGTATTTATGGTGCTCGCGTTTGCTTTAAATGTAGGTGGTACTGACAGTCTTAGAAAGATTGGGATTGCCTGCTCCAAAATGTGTAAGACGAATTGTGGTTTCTTTATTATTATTATTTAGTTAGTTTTAATTCTTCTTCTTTAACAAAGTCAATATGTGGAATTTACATAGTCATGTCGCGCCTCTCTTAGTAGAGATCTCTTTCATTAGTGAGGGCGCTTATCTCTTAATACATCACATTCTTCAATGAATCCCACAGCAAACATACCTTCAAGATATAAGCTTCCAAGTCAGTGACGCCGTCTTTCGTACGTAATAATTAAGTATTTTCTGCCATGTCGTTGAGTCCTTTCCGCTATTGTTGGAGAACGTAGTCTCTCGTCTTTCTTCATCATATAATGAACAGTCCCGTAATGCATGAGTCACAGTTCCATCCCTTCGTCCACACACACACACACTCACACATCTTATGTCGTTTTCCCTATCATTGTCAAGTAATATCCGAAGTTCCCATGTCCTGTCAATATTTCTAGAACCCCCTTTTGAGGCTGAAATCATTTCCTATTTTTCTGTTGAAACGTTACGTCTTTAATGTATTTCTACGTCCGCCGTCCCACTTCCGCCTTGTCCCATCGTACCTGCCAAGTCCTGACCAGTTCTACAATCAAATTTCAGTTTTGCTCTTTTGTCCTCTTTGGTCATGCAATGTCTGTTGATACAAATTTCCCCTTCAGTTCAGAACAATGTCCTATATTTCATTTTCATTATATGTAGGTCAGGTAGCATAACTCCTAGCATTACTTGCAATGTCTCTGTTGGTACTGTTGAGTAATCGCCATTACGTTTGAGGAGGCAAATGCGTTGCAAGTGTTTCAGCTTCCTTTGCACATGCACACAACTTGCTCTGGGTACCCACACACTTGCGACATACCTTATTATCGGTCGTATCGCACCTCTGTAGAGTCAGCAATTCTCGTGATCCTATGTTGCTTTTTGTCTCTCCCACCCTCAGTGAGTTGTAATATATTTTTAAGGTTTTATCACGTCCCCGATATAATTTTAATGTGTTAGTCTATTATTAGCCCGCGGTACTTCACACATTTTTTATTTTTTATCGATTTGCCTAGTAGTTTGATTGTCGAGTTATGACTTGTGATGTTTCTATTGCCACACCACAGTGCTTCTGTTTTGTTTGTAGAATGTGAGTGCTTCGGAGATGGCGGCGACAACAGAGCGCGAGTTGGAAGCGCTGGAGCAGGAGCAGCAGGCGACGTCTCCAGCGCCGACTCCTCTGGGGGAAGTCATCCGCAAAGTGGCGCGAGTGACGGCCGACTTCGTCAAGAAGATGCAGAAGAGGAACTTGAAGGCGAAGCACGGCAAGCGACATGCGCAGCAGCAGAAGGACCATCCTATTACCATCACGACGCCGTCGACAGAATCGCACACAGCAGAAGCCGCCGTCGTCGCTGCCGCCGCTTCCGCTGTTTCCTATACGATGGACAAGACAAAGGATTCATCCTTAAAGGATATAGATTCCTCTCCAAAGGACACAGAGTCCTCCGCACTAGGCAAGAAGAAGAGAGGAAGTGAGCTTTTGGCAGCAAACTCTGACATTTTGGAAAAGATTTCTCTGCGTCGTGATGCTGATCCTGTCGCAAAGGACAATGGAAGTGATCCAACTTTCGCTCAAAAGTTGAAGGAAAGTGTTCAGTTGCCTCCGTTTGTCGACCCTTCCAAGACAAAGGAGGCTAGCAATTCCATTGCCACGTCCACTGGCGACGCCGGAAAAGTGATTCCAGGCAGCGTGGAATTGAGTGCGTCGATTGTACAGCCAGGGGAAGTTAAGTTGATAGCAATCGAAGCAGGCGTAGATGAGAGGAGACCGGAACGAATGGCCGAAGTCCTAGAGATGGATGGCGCGATGGATGCGGCTGATTCCGATCTCGATCGGCTCCGTTTTGCGTACGAATCCCCATTAATGAAGGAGGCTGCTCCATTGAATGAAAGGAATAAGAGGAAACTGGATGGGAATCTTTTTGAGGAGTCGTTGAAAGATATGGGGGGAGAAATACATGATAGAGCTTCGGCGATTCAAGATAACCGAATGAACCTTATGGAGAGGAATGCAATGTTTCCCACTATTGAAGAAACTCTGAAAGACCTCGTTGAAAGAGCCATTGAAGAGAATCTGTTGTCGGCGCAGAGGAGTTTTCTGTCGGACATTGGATTGAACGAAAGCGGGAGTGGTGCGACGAAGGAGAAGGATGAACAAGAAAGCAAAAGTGATAATCGCAAAGTGGACCAGCACAGCGTTTCATTGGCCAAGGACAAGAGAGCGGATAAGGTTGTATCTAACAAGACAGGCAATGGAAATGCCAGCACAAAAGGCTTCCCACACAAAGAAACTCGAATGCTGGAGATTAAGGGAGCGTATTGGAGAGTGCCCGAGAAAGAGAATGGAGTTTCATCGTCCTCCAAGATGGCTCGTGCAGCGGACGTTTTGAAACTGAAACGTCAAACGAAGGATAAAGTGTCCGATACATCCACCAATCTGTCGCAAAACAATACTGAAACTGTCTTCAGAGATCTCGGTTTTGAACCATTCGAAGATCGGGAAGCACCACCAAGTTCGAATGAGTCAGCAAATTCATCGGAAGAAGAACACCCACTGAAGCGAGATACTCCCTTGCTAGATGAATTTTCTTTGAAGGAAACTGCAGAAAAGGGTATTTCGGGTTTGGAAAGCAACGTTTCAGATGAAAAACCTTTGGAGAAACCAAAGAGAGACGACGATGAACATGATATAGGAAATATAAATTTTAATTCACCTGTGAAGAAACTGGATGACAGCAAACTGGATGGCATCGAGAAGACTGAAATATCTGATACATCTGGAGTAGACTTGCCTGAAACAACAGATATCTCAGGAACTCTACAAACAAACACCGTTGATGAAGCTGTGGAGGATAGTTCTAAGGTATTACGATGTCTCTCAGTATAACCTTCTAAATTTTGATGGACTCTGGAATTAGTAAATAAAAGCACTATTCGAGAATTCCAATAAGTGCAGAAGGTTGCAGTGTGTTTGCTCCAAACGGGAGAGTGCAACTCCGATTCCCCGATAGGTCGTACACTGTGACATTTTCAGATGAAATTCCTCTCACCAACTCCAGATCAATGTCGGCTCAGTTCTTTAACTTCACTGGTAAACCGACATCTCTTCTCCCGAAATCCTTCGCAACTCCATATTAATGTGGTGAGGTGGAACTGTAGGCCTCGAGACCTAAACCTCGCCATTTCAGTCATAACATTCCTTGCAAAGTAATGTGAGTGATTAGTGGAACAAGGTGACCACTTAAATATTGAGAACTCTTTATATTCTTTGGAGACAAAAAATGAGTACATTGACATTAATAACGCGCTTAAAGATAAGTGAAATTTGAAACCCCATAACGAAAAAAGTTATTTTCCGGCATATATTTTCTTAGTCGTGTAATTCTTTCAAGTGAATATTTTTCTCTCTTTAAATCCGCAACAACCTAGTCTAACAATTTTGAATTTGTGAAGGAAACAATTTGTAAAAGTACCGTGGATAGATCCACAGTGTCCGGAATACTAGGTATACGTATCAAAAAGGGGGACGAAAATTTGCTCAACTTCTAGAATTATTTTGAAAAGTCTTTCTTGCTTATTTTTTAGTCATGAAAATGTGATCAACAAGTGATCTAGTTTTTTAGGGACCTAGTTTTTTCTTGATTTGAAAAAGACGATCTAAGCACTTACTTTACATGAAAGCGGTAAATTGATTCATTATTTAACCTTATCTTCTCTGTCCACAACACCTTGAAGTAAGAAATATATTTTTGAATCACGTATACATAACTGATAGAGAACAAATAGAAGTGTGGTATGAACTTAGAAGAAATTAGAGTTAGTTTTATTGGTTCGCTATCGTTAATCGAGGCTTTGGGAATGTGAAGAAACTCATAGTAACGTAAACATACTACAAAATAATGTTATTTCATTAAACCGGTTTAATTTGGATCATTCAATAGAAATGTTTTAATTATAGATCGAGAGACAAATTATTACAAACGTATAATTTTAGAAATGTTACTCATCAAGTTTACGAAAAACACATTGAATTTACAAACTGACAACTTATCCAAAATTTATAGTTGTTAACTACGATTTTCTGCTTTGATGATTTATTTTTTCCAATTATTTTTCTATGTAATTGTTTTATTTGTATATGTGGTTAATTTTTTTCTACTAGTTACCAAGATAAATCAAACACATTTGTTTATATGTTCAAATACATACGTTCACATGACGATGGCTGCAATCTACTAATAATAATCTCAATAATATACATTTTTTTTAAAAAAGTCGGTTTAATAATTTTAATTTTGTAGTATGAGTTGAAAAGAACCGATTTGTTTTTTGTTAGGACATGGAGTCTGCGTCGGAGGAAGAAGATACTGGGAGCCCCAGAACGTCCACTGAGGATCATGAGGAGTACTTGGTTGACGCTGACGCCCCTCGCGGTGGAGAAGGGGGTGGCGGTGGTGGCGGAGGAGAGGAAGACGCCACCGACGATCAGGTAGAGAGCCAAGAGCGAAAACGCACAAATAAGATACAGGGACTTTGCTGCCCTTGCGGGTGAGGTTAGGGGTTGTTCGATAAAAGTAATTTTACCGAAAATACTGCATATGGCTCGAATTTCCAACTTCGATGAATTCAGGTAATATCAGAATAAATATTAATACTTGTCACAAAAAAGACTATTTGCCGTAAAAAATACTAGTTAATATCACAACAATCCAAGAAACAAGGTAGTATCCGTTCCACTCTCGATGCAGAAAGAACAGAATAGCACCACAAGGGCAAGTGATTTGAATTGACGGCCAGTGTTGGCGATTAATTTAAGTTTAAAAATAATGTGTGGACATGGATATTTATGGATTTACCTCCACGTCGGCTATCCGCAGGGTTAGTCGACGATACCAATTGCATATGTGAGAAATGGAGAGCACATGTTATTAGGATGCGACGTCAACAATACGGAACGGAAGCGGTTGGTAGGTTTAATGAAGAAAATAGACGAAGGAGGAATAAGGACAAGGCACACGATGATACGGACACAGGACCAGGGGTGGATCCAGCAAGTGATGTCAACTTCGTTCCCCCCACTCCACCCGATAGTTTCGTCTTCCGAAGAACCACCAGTTTTAGTAATAGTGAAAATGAAATACATTTGTGGCAGCGGAAGTGTTTATTTTGTTTTGTTTTCTCTTGTACTTGCATTTGCGTGGTTCTTTCGAAATGCACTTCTGTATACAATAACAGAGCGTTGCATATAAAAGTCATTTACCATACGGGACGAAATGCAACGGAAAGGATAAGTAGTGACAAGTAATGTAGATCTCGGTTACGTTAACTAGGAACAGGGATCTAGATATTGTAAATCAAATGTAAAGAAATATTTAACGTGATTAACGCGCTCCTTATGTATTTTACAAAGTCAAGTCACATTCCCGCACAGGGCAACTATAAAGAATTGTGCAGTTTTCTTGCAGAAATTATGATAATACGCCATGCAGCTAAAGTGAGGTAAAGACAAGATGAGACATGTTGAAGGAGGAACAGACAAAACGAGACGGACAACAGTAAAGATGAGACCGAATGAGTAGAGACGGTAAGAGAAAAATGAAGAACCTGCATAATGAAGAAAGGAAATACTATGAGTAAGAATGTTCACACACACACACACATATATATATATATATATATATA
>NNCF01127891.1:528131-542107 GCA_002313205.1 Laupala kohalensis
ATTAGAAAATTGGTACAGAATTGATAGCAACGAGAAAGAAATTACATTTAAGAAATAAATTATCTACTATCTACTATTAATTATCGAATATATGTGTATATTCACTTACGTATATAAACATATCTTCACTTACAAACAGAAACGATCACACACTCATACGTACAAGAATGGTTCAATATATACACATATATCGTTTCTTTTCCTATACCCTTAATGTAAAAGTAGTTTTTATAATATAATTAAAAGAAATTAATAACTATAAAAATGAAATCAAAACAGGATTGCTGTAAACAATTATGCAAATTTCACTACACATCACTATACTACACGTCACTACACTTCACTACTACTATACACTCTGTTCTATACTCTACAACTCTAATTACCTCCCTACACTGCACTTCAAATATGCACCTATTTCGGAGAAGCAAGAAGACCGCTATGGAAACACTTTACTCTTTCTGGTATGTTCGTAAGTGTTGCTGCAGGTAAGTTGCTGTTAAGGTTCTTTGAGAAAAGATTCGAAGTGTGATATAGAGAGTTTTCGTCATTTTAACTATTTCCCGTGAACTAATTGGGATATCATCTTGATTATTGCGCTAAATTTTTTAAAAGTGTTTCAGGTTTTGGTCGCTTGTACTAATGGTATGTTTTTTTAATTCACAGTGTTTATCACGAAATAATTGACATTCAATCTCGGTTTTTATAGTTTATTATTTTAAATTCAACATCTACATGGGCAGAATATAATGAGATATTTCTTTTCTTTGAATTTTTCACTATATCTTACGAATTAATGGATACCATAATGGTATTTGTATGAAAAAATATACGTTTTTTGTGCTCTTAACTATCACGAAGGGTATACCGAATACACTAAAACAAATTCTATGTTTAAACTGTTGTTGGTGCAACATCCTTCAATTCAGTCAAAATTAAATTGACGTACCCAGCTGGTTTACATTGTAGACGCAATACAAGAACATTGTCAACAACATAGACGCAAAAGAGACTTTAAACATGTCATATACAAGATTTTATTTATAATAATGCAAATAATCCCGACTGGATTTCAATCATAGACAAACATGTATTGTCACTATTCAGACAATAGTTTATTGTAAAGTTTATTGTAAAGAAGTAGCAGTAAATTAATTTATTTCCTCAACGTTTTTAACTGCTCTCTTGACAACAAATTAATTTACTTATTGCGGGTCAAACTGGTTTGATGTTGGTATCTGGTTTGTACTCAAAGTAGTGACACTTTAACTTCGCAGTTGTAAGAGTAATGATAAGTTTACCTCTCATGTTGGTGGTTCTTTCGGAATTCTTTCTTAAATTTATCGCCAACATCAGTCATCAATTAAGTTCACATCCTCTTATGACGCTATTCAGTTCTTTCTGCATCGAGCGTTTGGAAGGAATATTACATTGTCATAAGTTGACTTATTAACTTTCATTTATTGACAGTAAATAGATGTTTTTTGACTGCTATTAATATTCATTCGGATATTACCATTCGTGGAAGTTGGCAATCTGTGTTAGGCAGCCATATTGTATTATTTTCGGTGAAGTTACAAGACTTTGAGTATACGTGATTTTCTTCAGGTGTGGGAGTTGAAAAAGACAATGCGGGACAGGGCTAATATACAACGATTTCTGATGATCTGCGTAATGACGGTTGTTTCCGTTTCAGCTAATTAACGACACCTCTGAGTCCTTGGAATACCAAAAAGGCTACGGAAGGGCTTCGACCAATAGCCTGCTGTGCTACCAATGTCGCAGCGATAAGACGAGCGATTGCGGAGGGTCGGATCCACCCAAGAAGTGGCTCAAGGAGTGTAAATTCGACGAGCCTCCTGAACGCCCCGTGTGCAGGATGATCAAAAGAGAAAGTAAGTTCATCTTGTGATAACTTTCGGTCAGGTGAAAATGACGACGAGCCGGGAATCGAACCTTGGATTCCTGCTTTGATCGCAGGGGTGTTAACCACTACACCATCCGTTCAACCTTCAACAACTATAGGATTGTCCCGGGTTCGATTCCCGACTCGTCGCCATTTTAACCTGACCGAAATTTATCACATATATTCTCCACGTGTAGTGTTCACGGAAGAAATATATGAATAAGTTCATCTTATTCCATTGAGGTAGAACTTACGTAGGTAGAAGGAAATCACTAAAATACCTCAAATCGGCATAAATAATAAGAGTTACATGTACTTCTTGTGGTTTAAACTTAAAAAACATACCTCACCGACTATTTAAATGAAATAATTACAATTAGAATTGATGATGTAATACATTGCTTTTATGCATTACTACTTTTAAATCACAAAAATGGTATTAGTTAGCTTTGTAGTAAATTTTCAGTAGTATTTTTTTACCACTTTTAGATACAAATTAAATCATGTTTTTCTTAATTATTATTTATATTGTTGTGTTTTAAAGCAATTAGAATAAAAACAAAGATAATTATACATCTCAATGATTTGCCTAACTTGCGAGTGCTGGTCCCACCCTAAAAGAGCAATAATAACAGACCTGCGAAAATAAACATTTCTTCAAAAATTGTTTTAGCTTTGACAACTGATTTAATTTCTTTTTGACGCTGATTTCAAAATCGGGGTTACAGGAGACGAGTTCAGTGATCAAACTCTTCCCGCAGATTTTTGGCTGAGGAGGGGAAATCCCTTCCCCGTCTCTTTATTACTGTACCAACTATAACGGTTATGAGGTGGGGAATCGCATCTCAATAAACTTATCTCCCCCACTTTATCAAAACGAAACAAGAATTCGCCTATAATTGAATACTAATAAAGTACAATTTGCACCAAAATTTTTTTTTGTTACACGCATGGTACAGCCATAATTTTAATTTAAACAGTGGGGGTGCTAACTTGACCTAAAGCCAGCACCCCCACATTGATGTAATAGTTCCATTTCCAGATTTTTCATATGTTTGAATTTGGTACAATTTAGTACAGGCAAAACAAAAATTTTTAATCACTGTTGGCGCATGCTTACTGCGCCTGGTTTCTTCAATGAACTCGTATTCTGTACTTTTTCTGTACCACGTAAGGTTTTCTCACAGAAGCTGCTTAAAATTTCATAGATATACTCAATTTAAAATTTCATAACTTGTAAACTTTTATTTTACTACAATACAAAAGATACAAATAAAACAATTTTCTTAGTAATACGAAGATTTTGTAAATGTGTAAACACAAGTCAAAAGTCCTTTTTGACACATTTTTTTCTCTCAAAACGTCTCTCACCACTTTTTCTGTTTCGTATATGCTAGGAATCAACTTTTTTCCTCATCCAACAGTAGTCGGTTATAATCTGGGCATTCCACCTACCCTGGAACTGTCTTTCCAACTCTATTCTGTCTTGATGGGTCCTCTCAACTGGTCTTCACGACCTGCATCAATATTTTCTGGAAAGTAGTCCAAATTGGAATGTAAAAAGTGAAACGTCAAACTCTCCAGCAATTGCCCGTCAAACTGTTAACGTTTGAGTCCCTACCTGTAAACAATTATACGCTGAAAGAGACAAAAGAAAGTATCTGCTCCACGGGATAGGTCGGTTAAGACAGGCACCACCCATCCTAGCCCGGGTTTTCCTCCGGTTTTCCTCCGGGTAGTGGCAGATTTTCCGTAGGCGGGAATGTAATTTAATACTTTCGTTATCATTAACCTCGAATTTTGACTGCACGTTATATCTACTATTCATTTTGGAATAATAAATTGATAACTGTACGTATTTGATTCAAATTTTTTATCAGTATTACATCAGCCTCTGCACTTGGACCCTTGATAAGAATTGATGGGACGATCCCTTGCTTGTTTTCGGAGAGTAACTTTATTTATTATACCCCACGCAATGGCGGATATATGGGGGAGGGCTATGTCCTCCCAATTAACCTGAACTCTTACCAGAGAAAATTGAGGTTGATAAATGGCATACGTTTTAAAATTGTTGACAGATTAATAATTGTCATAGTTATAATTGTTATTGTTTTTAATAAAACCAGATTAATAAAATTAATAATACTATGTTGATAAAACTAATATCATATTAATAAAACTGATAATATCGTGTTAATAACTTTAATAAATAATTGTTAATAGTAATAATACCAGATTCTTAATTCTAATTATTTATTTGATTCATTTCATTTAAGGTGATATAAGATTTGTGTTGTTAAACAAAAATGTTCTCCTTGATTACGGTCTAAATACGCCACTGCCCCCACGTGGTCATACGCAGTTTGCAACTTCTTTTTTATGTTTATTTATTTACCTGTAACAATAATGTGAATCGCTATTGTACAATCTGTGCAGTTGTTACGAGCAGCGGCAAGAAGGACCTGGTGCTGCGCATGTGTGGCAGCTCGTCGGCCTCCTCCGAGGGCGGGTGCTACGAGAGTCTGTGGGGCGAGCAGACGACTTGCGAGTGTATGACGAACGCCTGTAACGGAGCCGTCTCTGCTCTGAAGCGCGCCGCTTCGCTCTCCAACAGCGGCAAGACTCTGATGCAAGGACAAGAGCGGGAATTGTGAGTGATGCATCGATTCTACGATCAATTCTACACTAATTATCAGGGTGCGGATCGATTTGCACTACAAAAATTGGATAAAGTGCTCTCAAAATATATGCTAAACAGTTCAAATTATGAACCAAAAATCCAACTAAACGCACAAAAACGTCGAAACTAGCACTAAAAACAAAACAGGTTATTCTCAAAGTCATGTAATTACCGAAAATGCAATATGGATACCTAACACAAATTGCCAACTAATACGAATTTAAGTAATATCCGAATAAATAATAATAAGAAACACGAAAACGAAAGAAAAAAAATTATAACAAATTAAAACATGAGGTAATATTCGATCCAAGCGCTCGATGCAGAAAAACAGATAGCGCCACAAGAGCAAGTGAACTGAATTGATGGCCGATGTTGGCGATGGATTTAAGTTTAAAGAAATCCGAATGTGTTGCCAACAGATCGCGATGTACGCTTAGTACCCTTATGGGCGGTTGCAAAGTAAAAGCGTTGGCTACACTGTGTATCAGCCCTTTATCAATATCAAGTCCGTTAGATTGGTAATGAACAAATTAATTGATAATTTAAGAGCAGTTACAAATAATCTGTGACTTCGTTGAAGACAATAAACTAATTTACTGCTACTGTCACGTGGGTGTATGCAAGTTTTAATTGGGTTAGTTGTTCTGACATCGTTCATACAGAATTACCCATATGAAAATAATAATCGTGTAAATTCGGATTGATTTCAGTGATTTAACCTCAAAATTTCAGTGTTCATACAAAATCAAATTTATGCATTAATGTACAAACAAATCATCAAAAATGCATTTATATGCTCTATTAATTCAAACGATCCCACGAGGTTTAACATGCGAGAAATCGATTTCTCAAATTCATGTAAATTCAGGAACAAAATATGCAAAACATGCAAAATTCGAGCCCTAATAATTATATTACTCAGGAAAGTATATTACTCAGAAAGTGCATCCCAATTTTAATTTCTAGTTTTTTAATATCTTCACTTATTCGTAGCGGAGGCTACATATCAATTACCAAAGGCGCTCCTAAAAACTTCAATATACAGGAGATCTGGTCGATTAATTGTGAATACTTAGCAACGGGAGTTTGTTGATTTTGATACGACAATTCATTTCTACTCCGAGCTAGCGTACAAGCTACATCGCTCACGTACCCGCTTGTATTCCGTTCAGTGCTAACCTCGTGTTATACGTTATTAGACATGATACAACTCACCATTGAACTTACGTTTGGTGCTACCGGACCAGTGAATGTACTTTGAGTCATTGTACAAGTGAGTAAAATTGAAATGATCAGGAACTGATTGAATTCTGCTTTAAGACTATTGATCTTTGACAGTGCACCTTTAATGTATTTAATTATGTACATTCGATTTATGTCTTTATTAATAACTTCTTCCTTTAATTGAATATGTCATCGTAATCTCCGATAGTAGATAGATTATAGTTTCTTTTTGTAATTTTGTAGGGGGTTCATCTAGGACACGTCGCACAAGATTAAGTAGAAGTTATCAATCATTTATAAAGATGAATAACTCCCTACATATTTCCTGAGAATAAGATGAAACAGTGTTTTTACTTTGTCGAAGAAAATTTTTGAAAAATTAGTATAGGCGTGAAGTTTACACTGGACGGCGTTGGTCTGAACGCGCGACCTCATGGGTAACGATCTCTAAACGCTGTAAAGGACCTGGCTTTACATGGCTATCACTCACGACGCTTGCCTCGACCGAATAATTAATAGAAATAATAGTTCATACAGAATTAAATAAAATACGAATTTTGAGTTGTAAGCTACACCAATTTGAGAACGATAATGAAAATTAATATAAAATATTACTATTCTGTTGTTTTAAATCTGCCTCCGCCTTAGGGCCCTTGATCGGAATTGATGGAATGGTCCCTAGATTGCTTCCGCAGAGTAAATTAGTTTATTGCCCTCCACGTGGTCATACGCAGTTTGTAACTGCCTTTTTTACAAAAAATTATTAGTATTAGTAAATATTATTTATTATTAGTAAATAAACATTGTCACAAAAATAGGATACAAATGTTATATTATTTTATACTTTTGAATAAAAGATAAATACCTTTGGTTTACATCTTACTATCAGTCGCTTTCGGTTCAAGTTGTATCCGTATTATCGTTAACAATCGTTTAAACTGACCCACCAGCACCCCAGCACCCCAGCAGTGGAGCATTGACTATGAGACTAGTAGAGCACAAGTACAGTCATGTATAACAACTTGTGTCGCCATCTATTGAGTTGCGGACAGAACAATTTTGTTGCCCATTATTGCATTTTGAACACCGAGGAAACAGAGTATAACACTTCCAGCATAAATGTGATAAGTGGACTAAACCCATTCTTACATGCATGCTCAATTGGTCCTTATTTCGCGTAGCATGGAACGCGAACCATTTGCTAAACATCTCCCATATGAAATACAAGTAGTTTTCTCATGATATATTTTCAAACATCAGGGTAAGTTGCGTGCTTTACTTTAGAATTACTCTACGTTCACGTCTGTAGTCTACATACACAACATGAGTAATCTAATTCTCCGTATGGTTCAAAGAAAACAATATGGTCATATTAAAAAATAATTATTGCATTTTGTTTCCTTTCAGCCAAAGCTCTGGAACTAATGCAGTCCCTTGGAGTTTTACATACGCTGCAATGCCTCTTGCAACTATACTTTCAAGTTGCTCTGCATTATTTGTCTACTAACTTAACGAAACTGATAATCTGTCAACGTCTGTCATTTATCTTCAAATTATGAATTTAAGAAAAGAACTCTCCTACGATTTTGTAGTAAAATTAATTTAGTTAATTTGGTGTCGATAATAAGATATGAATCAATGTATTCTTCGGAACTTGGGTGTTAACTCTGATTATCTTTTATAATATAACTTTTACTCACGTTAAAACTTAGAAGACAATGGATAAGCGTGTTATAAAATACGAAGAAGCAGATCTAGAATAAGGTAAATAGACCGAAGATTTATTTTGTTAACAAATGTATGAGAAATAAGACATCCAAATAAATAATTTGAAAAATAAAGCGAGTTATTTTACATATTTATTTGAAGGTCTAATTGTGAATTTAATTTACAGTAAAGTAAATGAAATGAAAGTAATCTGACAACTGAGCCAAAACCTTCGACAGGAAACATTGTACGCTACTTAGCTGCAGAAATAAAAAAAAATCGACCTTAGTCACGTACAAGGGGGGGAGGAATTATTTGCTTAAACTTAATGTGTGTTATTTGTTGAAACATCTATTGAGATTCTTGTGGAAACAAATTTCTTGGTTCTCAAATTCTCACACAACTAGGCGTTTCACTAGAAAATTTTACAACGGCAATTAATTTACATTTTCTGCTACTCGTATTACAGCAAAAAAGGCGATATATCCATTGCTCAATACTTTGAACATACGAGCTTCCTATAAGCAGAATAAAACGGAAACTCCCGGACAATTTTTTTGATCCCTCATAACCGTGCTAGAGATTGCAAGCGCATCACTGTTGTAAAGTCTGGAAAAGCAGGAAAAGAGAAATAGGGGTTCTGAACTCTGTAGCTGCTTGCACGAGGGTGGAATAAATCGAGAAAAATGTATAAGACGCTCAACATAACTCCCTCTCTGGCTGCGGAGCAGAAAATAAGGGCACGGGGGTGGAACAGGAGGAAAATAAACACATTTCTGAAAACATTTGTCGTTCATAGTGAAGGGTCTACTAATCCGGCGCGCACCGTCCTGATTTCCCCACCGACCACAGAAGTAATGAATTTCGAAGGGGCGATGAGCCGTTTTCATGGAAAGTGCGACCATCGCACCCAATTAGGAGGAGCAGCCATAGTTTGCAGGCTGGTTAGTAGCTGTCGGCGAGAGTTGTTGCGCGGCTCATACCTGGAGAATGTAAAAATAGAATGTGCTACCCTCAATAAGGGACCGAGTCTTGGACACCCCTTAGAACTTCGCGTTGGAAAACTTACCAACAGAATAAGATTATAAATATAAAGTAAAATATATTATTTCGAGATAATCCGATTTTCCAGCGAGTTTGACGTCAGAAAAGGAGAGGAGGCTGGTTGCTGGAGGAAGCGCAGGGATTGGAAGATGGGGCAGATAGAGAGTAGGAGGCAAAGTGATCGGATGCTCGCAATCCCCACAAGATTGGTGAAGAGGAAGAAAGTTCTTCCCTTCACTCTAAAGGAACTAGTTTTTGTATGGTGCGAGTAGAATTGTATTTTATTTATTTTTTATTTTGTCTTTTGGCAAGATTCCACCTAACCGTTAAGACTTGTGAGAGTGTATCGTGGAGGTGTGATGTTGGGGTGCCAGGGAAATTATGGTATCGAAGCGAACATTAATCTGGTGCAGGTGAGGGACACCGTAGCTGAAAACCTCACCTCATTCGACCTAATGGGCGGCGAGCCGTAAAGTCCCAATAAAAAATCCCAATAATATGGTTTGACCCACGCTCTACCGCTTAGCGGGATCGTCGAAGCGAAGACGCTACCTCCGAACAACCGCTGTCGGTGTAGAGATCATTGCGTGAGTACGCAAGTAATTTTATTAGCAACTGAACAAGAGCATGGAAATCACTCTACGTCAAGTGGTACTGTTAAAGTATGAATTGTAGACCGATATAAGGTAGACAACGTACGTCTGCCATGGTGGACAAAAAAAGTGAATGAAATAGCCTCGCGACAACCCAGTCATCAGTTCCGGTGTGGTCGTACGTTCCATGGATTTGGATGTCTATGTATGGCGATGTCTCCTGCACTACACTCTCCTATATCTCTCAAGATCTGCGGTGTCCAACATACCATAGCCCTGGGTCATTTTCAATTCACTTTCGATTGATCGGGCCGACACAGTATGGGATTTGGCAAAATGTTGCCCTACAAATATTTACTTATTGAGCTCATATTTACTTATTTGTCACGCGATAGTTTGATCCTCATCCCTAAATTTTTATTACTTGAAGATAGAAAATGAAATAGTATATTTCTTTATTTTTTTAAATTATTTCTAATATTTAATATTAGAATAAAATGTTTTCAAATTGTAATGTACGATGGAGTAATTCCTAACCATATTTTCTATTTTCTCTCACTGGACATGCCACGTCAAATATTAATTCTAACAGCATAGATTTATATCACAGTTGTGCTCCCCAACGATTGATGAAAAATTTGATGTAAAGAATATGATTCGCGGGCGGTAAAAAGTTTTACGGGCCACTAGTTGGAAAGGGGTGCTCTAGATGACAACGCATGTGAAGGAGCGGGGATGTGCATTGTGCATGACGATCGGTCGCTCCAGATGGAAGCATGCTACAGATTTTGACGGGGCATGGAGGTGTGAACAAGTATATTTATAGAATGTAAATACCAAGGATCGACCAGTGTCTATGTGGCAAAAAAGAAGACAGCGTAGCACACATTGTAAATTTATTGTCAAAAAACAGTACAAACTGCGTATGACCACGTTGAGGACAATAAACTAATTTACTCTCCGGAAGCAAGCAAGGGACCATCCCATCAATTCCGATCAAGGGCCCTAAGGCAGAGGCGGATTCAAAAAATTTCAGCAAAAGTTCCTAGATAAGATAAAAAGTTAGCTGCGAGTTATAATACTAATAGAATGTCAATATGTTTGTAATTTTAAGCAAAAAATTACATGTAAGTTATTATCGAACTATAGATTATTCTGAGTATAGTGCTTAAAAATTGAAATAACACTAAATTCACGATTTATTGTTACAATAGACCCGCCCCTAGACAAAGCCTAGAGAACCTGTATGATAAATCCGCCTCTACCCGAAGGAAAACCGGAGAAAAACCCGGGCCAGGATGGGGCTACAGAATTTATGTACACAAACGTGCCAATGTTGAGTACACATAAAACTAAATTAATATGAGCCATAAGACAACACAATCATGCAAGAAAATAGTTTTTGAAATTGTTATAAGTTGTTTAAAAAGTACTACAGCAATGGCGTGATAAAGCACAAGACGAATTTAACTTTTGTTAAAATCAATAAATTCTTTTACAGTGTAGAAGCACTGGTGCAGGAGGTAGTTTTTAACCGCGGATTTGAAGATATTCAATTTCATAATATCTTTTATATTCTTGGGCAGGGAATTATATAGAACGATTCCCGAATGGTATGGTCCCTTTTGGCAAAGAGTGGTTGACACTCTAGGGCGATGAATATTACTACTATTGCGTGTATAGTGTTCGTGAACGAGACTGTTTCGTATAAAGCAAGGGTGGCACTTCAGTAATTCGGTCTTAACAAACACGACCGTTTCATAAATATAAATGCAGGGAAGTGTTAAGATATTTAATTCCTTGAATAAAGGTTTACAAGAGTTTCGGGGGTGAGATTTACAAATTATCCGAACTATCCTCTTCTGAATTCTGAAAGTTTGAATACTCTGACCGGAATTACCCCAGAAGGTAATGCCGTAACGTAAATGGGAGTAAACGTTTGCAAAATATACGCAACGGGAAATACGTGGACTAACTGCGTTAACTAAGATTCGGAATGCGTAACACAATTTGCTTAATTGGGAATTAAGATTGTCAATGTGACAATTCCATTTGAGGTTGTCTTGAATATGGAGACCTAAGAATTTTGTATTTGTAACAGTTTTTAATTGTGTTCCGTTTAAAGAAAGAGAAACCTGGGGTAAAGATTTTGTGATACTATTGTGAAATGACATAGACACTGTTTTGTCAGTGTTTACAATGAGACGATTTGCATGGAACCAAGTCGAAAGGTTAGACAAAACTTTTTGAGCATTGGCGTGTTTACATAGTAAATTAGTGTCATCAGCAAAAAGAACCATTTTGCAATCTGATGTGGATGATGACATGTCGTTCACATACAATAAAAAGAGTATAGGGCCGAGAATTGATCCTTGGGGTACTCCGCAAGTAAGTGGCTTTGTTTCTGAAAGACAACGCTCAAGTATTTTATTTTTAGTATAGGATATTTCTACTTGTTGATATCTATCTTTTAAATAAGAAGTTAGCCATTGATGTGGAAGTCCACGAATGCCTAAAGAATGCAATTTGGTAAGGAGAATTCCGTGATCGATGACATCGAATGCTTTGGATAAGTCAAGAAAAACACCCTGAGGATTTTCTCCACTGTCTAGAGATGTGGTAACATCGTTTAAGAAGGAAAATATGGCGCTTGTAGTGGAAAAGGATTTCCTAAAACCGTGTTGATCGTCAGAGAGAATGTTATATTTTGATAAAAAATCTAGAAGACGCTTATAGAACAATTTTTCTAGGATTTTTGAGAAAGTGGGTAGTAGAGATATTGGTCGGTAATTTCCAATATTAAGTTTGTTACCTTTCTTGTGTAAAGGTTTCACTTTAGCTCTCTTAAATATATTGGGAAACACCCCTTCCGATAAAGAACTATTAAAAATATTTACGAGTGGATTTAATGTAGCGTGGGACGAAGATTTAACAATAAACTCAGGTATATCATCTATGTCTCGTGAAAATTTGTTTTTGAAGGAGCTAATGATTCCCATGACTTCACTGGCGTTAGTTTCGGAAGTGAACATAGAATTGGGTATGTGGGTGGATATAATTGGAGGACATTGATTTGGATATATTGAGTTCGTTATTTTACCAACTTCTGAGAAGTAAGAATTAAACAAACTTGTGATGTCCTGAGGATTTGATACGATTTTGCCATCGTTTAGTAAAGAATGACTGTATAATATTGTACATTATGTACGACTGTATAATAAATTGCGAAGAGCGAGAGAAGTGGTTTCAGAAGAACAAGAAGAAAGGTTCGTTTGGAATCAAGAACTGGGAAAATATATTGACAACGAAACTAAGTACGACAACTTTGAAGATTTGTGACAGACGGCATGAGTTTGCGACGTGCAGCACAAATGAGTATATGAGAGGAAAGCAAGAGAACGAGATCGACGATATAGGAAATGAAATAAGGAGGGAGAAACAGTGAGAAATGGCCAAGAGCTTAGGTGTAGGGTACAAGTGAATAGTAAACAAAAAGAAAGAAAATGTATATGACCGGAAATTGGTCTTCTGAAGTTGAAACTGTAGCTACTTCTTCCTCTCCTCTTCAATTGGAGAGGTCCGATGTTTTCCTTCATTTTTTAAATTCGGATAAATAACCGATTGACCGAATGACTCTGTATGAAACCAGAAAATACATGTGCACTGAGTGCAAGTTGTACAAAATCATTTTGTTGAATCTCACTGAATTTGTCTTTGTTGTCAAATCAAAATTTAAATCAATTCAATCGAGCGGCAGTGATATGCAGAAGCGACATTTTTCAGTGTAATAGAAATTTGAGGGTTTTCTTTTTGTTTTGTTGTAATTGTAATGCAACAATTTTTTGTAAAAATTTTGTAATGTAACATTTGTAATGTAACGGAGTTTGTCTTCTTTTTTGTTTAAGAGTATTGCATTAAAGAAACGTTGTGTAAGTGTTTATTTGAGCTCTGTATTTCTACTCCCAAAAATGGAGGTGGTATAGCAGCGACAAATAGATGCGAGCTCTTAATTATTTAGATTTCAATTTAACAATTATCTTAAACCATTATCTTTAATTATTATATTTATTTAGTAATCTTATTTACTGAAAAAGTTGCAATAAGATCATATTGTTGTCTAGTTATATTCTCATATATGTAGTATGTTGAAAGTATTATAATCCTATAAAAATTCGAAAGCGAGATTTCAACGGAAATATCCTTTTTGATTCTGAAAAAGTGTTTTTTCGCTTAACGTCCGTCTTCTGTCCATCTGTGCTCAGCAATTCTGAGTAAACGGATGAATCAATTTAATTCGCATTTCGTATTTACTTGTTGTTGATGCACATGCTCTATTTTTTTTACTTTGAAATAAAAGTCACTTTACATGAAGGTCAAAGTACTCTTTTGAATGTTTCTCAAAAACGGCTCCAACGATTTTGCTTAAATTTTCTGTACGTAAAGTACAATCAGTATGCATTACATTCGCGTTAAAGGTATTTCGCTTGAAAGTTAGGTATAGACGCTGTAAAATAATTTCTGTCTGCTACACTTACACATTAGTTTACTGTTTCAAGAAGCTTGAATTATCTTTAGCAGTGTAAAAGCGGATGTATAATACACTTTTTGTAAATTAAAATGAAAGATATGATAATGATAAAATACACAAGAGGACAGTAAACGCACTGCTGCAGGTACGAAAATACATCAATTTCTGTCCACAACGTAATTACATTTACATAACACTTTTACGATATATATATGTGTGTGTGTTTTGAAATAATATTCTGAATATTTATTGTACCTTCAAATTTCAATTAAAAGTCAGTAATAAGTC
>NNCF01127891.1:542154-562652 GCA_002313205.1 Laupala kohalensis
CTCACTCTATGCTGCAGACGGAGAAATGTATATGTGCAATGGTTTTGCACCACTAGTTACATTAGTACACTAAATATCAAAAGGTCTTCTACGACAACCAAGCGCTATTACTGCTAGTGTTGACTGGTTATTGTTCCTCTAGGTATCTATCTGTGAGGGAGGGGGTGGAAGAACTAATAACTATTAAATAAAATTAAATATCTTAGGAAATAATATAATTATCATATAATATTAATAAAACAATTTGAAATGTATGCATTTGGGAGTAAACTGTTTTATAGTTCTCCACGAGGTCATACGCAGTTTGCAACTACTTTTTGGACTGTGCACTTTTGAAACAAAACTTTGGAACTCCATTCCATATTAAGAAACTAAAACACACTAAGCAATGATCATTAGTCGCATAATTCCCCAACTCCACCTTCCACCATGTTTCTATCCAAGGATTTCCTGTTTCTATCCAAGCGCACGACAACATAGCTGTCCGTCTTCCGACGTGTATCAGTTTATGCGAGCTGCTGACTTGGAAAGTTATAAACCGCAAAACGACGTGGGTAATCCTGCTCCGTATAACAAGTTCGTAAGTTGGACGAAGGCAATACGACGCGGCGACGCCGCCGTCTCCGTCGGTGGAATAATACGAGTTGGGAACCAGACGCTGACGTAGAAGGAAGGCTGCACTGAATGCTGGAACCCTCACGACACCCTCAGCGTGAATGTGGTGTCATCCTCTGCCGAGGATAAACTTTGTTCTTTAAATTTCTGACGTACAGCATTACCTTAAACGACCTCGGATTAACCGACCCAGCCCGTGGAAAAGTTTTTTTTTCCTCTTTCAACGTATATTTGCAGGCAGGTAGTGGCTTAAACATTGATTGTTTGACACGTTTGTTTGAAAGTAAAACGAGATGACGCGACGTTAGATGTGCCATTTGTGTTGTGGTGGGCAGAACGAGGGAGGAAGGAAGTTCGCCACTTTGATTCCTCTCTTGCTTCCGGGGCGATTTTTCTATGAATCAATATGGTGGGTAATGGCTCAAACTTATGTCTATTTTTCTATGTATCACTTTTTTTTTCGTGTACATACAGTGCAATAAAATGAGTTGCAATGACGTCTCATTTGCTTGTTTATTCGTGATAACCTGATGAAATTATAGGTTCATTTTGAACGAAAATAGATTTTCCACGGGAACCTCGGATTAACTTGCCAGGGTTTCGATCCTGAGAGGGTTATTACTGTACTTACTAGTACTAATTTTAATAAAAATTTCTATTCCTTTCATTTATCTCAATTGTGAACAAGAATCGTGTGGTTCAAAGTAACAGGTTTCCATTTCTTTGAAAAAAAAACATTTAATTCATATGTTAGTGCATTTGTGAGAATGGATCAAATAAATGTAATTTTAGTTATTTTACACTAGTATAAAGTTAAAAAGTTAAATAATTCATAATTTCTATAATAGTTGTCCAATTCAAGTGAAATAAGATTGGAACATTTGTAAAATTAAAGCAAAAGGAAATAAAAAGGAAATGATATTGTTTGTTAATTTACAGATTATTATGTTTTCCATAAATAAAGTAGAGCCGTCAGTGAACCGGTGGTGACTGATATTGTTAGTGTACCGTGGAATACAAAATGGCACGTTATCAACGTTATCACACTTTATTAATTAACTGGACAGTAACACTGCAATGATACTACATCCAGGTCACTTCACCGCGCTCCAACACGTGCGACCAAGTGCTCGAGCATCGCTCAGCTCACTTCTAGAACATGACATCTCGACCACAACAGAAAGTATCGTAGAGTAAGCACATGACACGCATGGAATAATTACAATATTGCTATTAACAGATATGACATATCAAATATCGTATACTATTAAGCGAGCAATAGTTGTTTGTACTCGTATGTACTAGCGACGCCGCCACGGTTCCGCGCGGGAGTTTTTGTTATGCTATTGTTTAATTCTCCGTTATAATTTAGTGTAGGCAAAAACAGTACACCAAATATATCCTTATATACCACACTCTCTTTTCCCCGAAGTTATTTTTACTTAATTCGGATAGAAAAAAAATCTTCACGTAAAAAAATTTCTTCGAAAAATATAACCAATGATTCTACTACAATTAACGCCCATTATATAATCAAATTTAATAAATAATTATAGATTTACGACCTTTAAAGGACGAACACTATATTTTTGTGATTAAAAGCTCACAACGTTTCGGCTTTATGTGGAAGTCGTCAGGTGATACAATTATATACCACGAACAATAATTGTACACAGGTTTTAATCACTAATATGTAGTGTTTGTTTACTTTTAAGGTCGTAAGTCTATAATTATTTATTTAATTTGATAACCTATCATTGTTTAGTCATTGCAGTGGTCGCACAACTTTTTGGATTTTAAGGATTTAAGTTTCGCGGACCATTAAATGATTTTTATTATTATTATTATTATTATCATCATCCCTTCTTGCACGGCTTAAATGATGTAGAGGCCGGTTATCTTGCATATTTTCTCCAGAGAGCAACTAGCTCTTTGAGGAGCAAAACGGAGTAATTTTACACCACCTTCCTTAGAAAGTATGCAGTTCCGAGGAGAGCTATTTCCTGAATATCTCTTTCAAGCAGTGTACCGGGAAGCATCGCCAAGTTCTTGGACATTCCGCAAGGAATCATTCCCAGAGCCCCAATGATTATTCCACATACGGCCAACTTCAATGGCAATATCTTTGTGTTTAAGGCGTTTCTCAGCTTCTTTGTCGACTATATTTTTGTCACAAAGGACATATGGTATATCTATTAACAGGACTGACTATGCTTGGACTTGGAGTCAAGTCGAGTGTCATCACGGAGAAAATGTCGTGAATCGCGATTTTTCAGAACTTTTGCTACATTTTCCATTTACAAATACTACAATGAAAAAACAACAACTTTTTATTGAAATGAGTGCTTCCATTAGGTGTCTGGTTAATATCTTGGACCATCTTGCGCTCTAGGCACTTATCAATGAGTGAGTGCAAGAGAGAGAACGGGAGGACGGAGGGGGGGGGTAATGATGATGGTGGGAGGGAGGGGGAATGCCTGGAGTCAAAGAGCGAGACGCGAGGGTCAGAGGTCGCAGAGTTCAAGGCGAGGGCTACAAACTGACACTACAGCGAAGAAACCGAGGCGAATGATCCTCACAATGTTCCTTTGGGAGGGAGGGGGTGTGCAAGTAAACTTGTAGACTTGGGGGGGGGGCCTGGGTTCCTCCCGAAATCGCTATTAAACTTCTCAAACAGCAAGAAATAATAATAAGAAAGGGAAGTTACTTTTTTTTCGAAATGGAAATAAATAATTGTAATTGAAATAATGTATAGTATACATATTAATGTGTAATAAAACATTTACATCGTAAACGATCGGAAAAATTATAGATTACGACATATCGACCCTGGCACGAAGATATGAAGATATATATATATATATATATATATATATATATATATATATATATATATATATATATATATANCAGAGCGTCACAACTCTTCGTGTTCAGGTTCTTCCCCCAAAATAATCGGGTCGTTTCGAAACCGTTCCTTCAAAATAAATGTTAAAGAACGCTTTACGCTATCATTCTAAAATCAGTTACAATTCCATTAGTGTTGTCCTGTCGGCACTGATACAAATCGATACTTTCTATCGTTTGATCAATTTATCACAGTCCGGGAAGAAAGAGTGATGGAACACACTTCTCGTAGAAACTTTGTTTAGACGCATATTTCTACAGTTTTGTCTGTTTTGGGAGAAATTATTATTATTCTTTTATCTTTGTAGAAATTGTATATGGTAAAAGTGGTGTGCTATTGACGTTTATCTACATGGGGCGCTAGGAGGAAGGAGGTTGGGGTAGTGGCTATTGTTAGAACGTGGACCGGTTAGCTGTGTTTACTAACAACTTGACCGTCGAGAAAGTGTTAGTAGGAGTAGTTAGTGATAGTAAGAATTAGTAATACCAGGAGTAATAGAAGGCGGAATGAAAAAAGAGGATTCGCTTTTTAATTGTTACAGCTATATATAAACTGGGACATTGAAGTGAATAGTTACAAAGTGGCAAGCAAGCGTGCAAGCCATGAGCTAGCAGAAGGGGTTTTATTAATTGTTAATTGAGGCATAACGTGCTTTTGAAATGCTATTAGCGTGTGTGAAAATGGTGGCCAATCACTATTTCTTAGAGAGGAAAATCGTGAAATTGAAGCTTCCTTGATTCTCTTTTATGAACCTCACATTAGAATTCAAATCGATCAGTTTGTGCTGAAGAGTGAAAACTGTTCACAATTCCTTTAGAAGAGCATCGTTTGTAATATATTTCAAGAGTATAGTTTTTAAAATCTTAAATGACACTTATAATGGTTCATCAACCTATGCGGCGCCATCCCAACTCGTTATGGAGTTCGCGCATAACAAATTTAAAATGTATTGATTGTGAAAAATAAAACCTGTGTTACCACGTGGATTCTAATTAACGAATTTATTCTCCGGAACCAGGCAAAACCTAAAGCTAGTGCCCTAAAGCAGAGGCGGATTGAAAATTTCAGCACATTTCTAAGATAAGAATAAAAAGTTATAATACATGGGGCGCTAGGAGGAAGGAGGTTGGGGTAGTGGCTATTGTTAGAACGTGGACCGGTTAGCTGTGTTTACAAAAAAAGTAGTTCAGGAGTACGTAATATTTTCAAACTATCGCGATTGTTCGGAATATATTGTTTTTAATCGTAACTATTAAAATAACTTTAATTCGACATTAATTATTACAATAGACCGCCACCCCTGTTGTCGCTTCTGTTTTCTGTCCTTGGTCATCCATTGCAAAACTGAATACATTCACTTCTATTTGTTATTTATTTCCTTCTTGAATTTTCCTACAACTTTTCCTCCATTGAGGAAATGAAGTAACACGAAATACACTCACACACAGCACAGAAACGATGTGAGAAGGTTATACCTGCAAACGGGAAGTGGTAATTGGAGGGTCATGTAAAGAGGACGAGATAGATAAGATATAAGTGATAACTTGAGGTTCAACACAATTTCTCACACGTGGCAGTAGTCGCCTGAATAATGTCTCATTCGATATTTTTCTTGAGAAATGAACAGTGATCATTAATCCACGAAACGTACATACTTTTTTATATAATTTTTATTTAATGAACAGACGTTTTATTTATATAAATCTGTTATGTACATTTATTTTAATGTTCGTACTTTTTATTTACGTACATCTCTTTTAATTTACGTTTATTTTAATGTTTATAATTTTTTTTCATGTACCTCCTTATTTTATGTACTTTTATTTTAAGTAGTGTCTACAACGAATTATTTAATATACTTGCGTCGGTTTCCATCGGTTTCGGATCTCGCTCTTTGGTTTTTGGTACGTTTATCGACGAAAAGCAAGGTATCATTGGATCTAAACGTCCTTCACGTTACGGCATTGTTTTGCAGAATCCTTGTAGAGACAGTGGAAGCTCGACTAGCGTCGATTGTGCTTCTTGTGACCTCTTGCTCTTCAGTTACTGTTGTCTTATCTCCACGGTTTTTCCGATCATCACTTCCTTCTATCCAACATTGTTCTTCTCTTGCTATTTCGCTCTTTGTCAAGGATTCGTTTTTGTGTCGGTTAACATAATGGCTGTCACATTTTGTCTACACGCATCGAGTGTTATCAGTTGTTACTTGAGACGGTTTTTCCTATCCTGCAGCTAGTTCTGTGTGGTTATCGACGTGTTTCATAAGCATATATTTACTTGCTTTTCTTTCCACTCACTGCCTTCAAATCAACACTTCGTGATTCACTCTTCTCTCTTTGTAAGAATAGCGTAACCACATACTAACAATTTCAAAATTAAAAATGTATAACACACGTCAATAATTGTGCTACGAAAAAATACTAATTTTACCTTGTGAGTTTACGATTACGATCAATAGTGATCAACGTGACTCAGTGGGTAGAGCGCTGAGTTGCTGGTTGTATGACCGTGATTCGATGGCCGGTGATGTGGGGAATTTTCATCACACCTCAACATCCAGACTCACTCCTAGGTTTACTCAGCTTGCTGTAAAATGAGTACCAGAGGTCAAATTGCCCGGAATGAGATGCTGGCCGTATCTTTTACTCCTTGTATAGAGGTCAAGAAATTGCGGAGCTCTACCCTCCTTGAACCGCTCGGGCTTCTTCGGGGTCTGTTGTGGGACAGTTTGACTTTTGACTTTAGTTTTAAATTCTGATAAATACGTAAAATGTCAAAATGGAAAAAAGTTCATTGTAATTTTGCGGTAGCACTTAATATTGTTAATTATACTTTAGGAAAAGTATTTCAGTGCAAAGGATTTTGAAACGGGAAGTAAGGGACACCGAAATTTTCTTGAGAGGACTGAGTTATAACATTGCAGTCCCGTGAGTGAATGAAAGTCAGTTTTTGTCCCCACAATTCGATATATATATATATATATATATATATATATATATATATATATATATATATATATATATCTTGTTTGTTACAAAGATATAAGCAAGAATGCGAGAAAATTACAATTTGACTATTCTCTTATATATAAAAGCGAAATTAAAATGTAAAAGATTTATTATTTCCAAATCTTAAAAAATAGAATTTTGGCGATCGGAATTATCCCGTCATATATTAGGACAGGAAAACATTTTATTATAATACTAATTTTTAAACATTATTTAGAAAAAATATACTATTCAGTTTGAAAAATTTAAATTTCTTGATGAGAATGATGTAAATGATGGACTCAAGAGTTTTTAGGTGCTTAGAAACTCAAATTTTGTTTCGTTGTATGCATTCGTTCATGACTGAATACATATCAACGAACAGAAGATACATAAATAAATTTGTTTGACAGTTTCTAGTCTGATAAAAAGTGTCGCGTAGGAATTACAAAAGTTTAATGGGTTTTTTCTTTCATTTTCTGAAAAGCGGACGTACAGTACGTACGACACTCGTTGTACATTGTATTATAAAATATTTAAAACCGCGCAAAATTTAAAACCGTGCGCGGGTATGTCAAAATTTAAATTTCGCCCATAATAGTCAACACCGTACCACTGACATCAAAGTATTGTATAATGATGGGTTCCAGATATAATGATGAATTCTATTTTTTAGAATATTCTCTTTACATGCGTTGTCATTCAAATGTTGTGGTTCACTAGTTTAGACGCCATAGTCCTCTAAGTAATACCTTTTAACTCTTGGTTGTAAATAAACCCCACAATGAAATAACAACAAAAACATGGAAGCCCGCAAACGAATTTAAAAATGCTTAAAATCTTAAAAAGATTACAGCTTATGGTAATTTTTGGAAGTACATATCCCAAAGAAAGTGTTTCCGGGGTAAAATTGAGGAAGTATAGGGTCGCATATATGACACACACGCACATGAAAAAACGCACTTCGGAGCCCATGTTGAAAAGAACTTGAAATCGTGACGGGATGTTGTATTTGTGTAGTTCAGACTCATTCACTAAGAAAACATTTTTGAAATTTCCTTTCTAAATGTTCGATTTAGGGTGAAATGTGTTTGTTTCAATTTTTGCTCTACCTTGAGAACTATTTAGCTTTCGCGGTCCCTTATAAAAACATATTCTTTGTCTTCAAAAAACTAAAACGAAGGGCAGAAGTGGAACACAAGCAAAAGGTGCCAAGTCCTGTACGGACGGCTAGTACTGTACAAGTATAGTGGGAAAACTAAAGTTGGATATTTTCTTGCAGCTGTATTTTCTCTTTCGTTATTTGAAAGGATGGAATCACAACATCGATTAATAGGATACATCCAGTGCAGCCGAGAAATGGAGCATTTAAGGGGACCTCTAATGTGATGAATACATTTGGTAAAATATAANCGAGAAATGGAGCATTTAAGGGGACCTCTAATGTGATGAATACATTTGGTAAAATATAAAATCAATAAAAATTGAATGAACGTCACAGGAAAAATACGACAAATTTATAATTTTTGGCTCATAGGAGGGGTCATGATTGTTGATAAATTGTTACAGTACGGTAGACCTACTGAACGTGTAAGGTAAAAAGGTATTGAAATATTTACGTTCCCTCATTTACTATTTAAACTTTCTGATTGGGGGAAGGGAGAGAGGATCGAAGAGTTGGGAGACGCAGGAGGGAAGAGGGATTCACAAATTCAAAATCTGCTCCAGACCCCCAAAATCCTCTGCGTGACCCTAGACGCACCTGATGGTCATATTTTGTCGACTTGCGTCTGTATACGGTTTGACGTGTAGGTTAATAGTCAGTACGTTCGGCAGCTACGTCGTCTCCTATTAGTTCGTCGTCATTAACTTCGCTTCGTCCAACGCCATCTCTGCCGTCCACATGGTGCGAGGGGTGGGGGGAAAGTCGAGTGGAAGGAGGAGAGGCAGACAGACGACAATCGTGGCTGCGAGCACTCGTCAGTCCATTCAGCCACTCAGTCACTGGGGAAGCCTTTGCCCGGCCTTACCGTCGCCAAGAGAAAGTGCTACAGTGTGTCTCCTACCACCCTTCTCTAGAGTCTATTTCCAGAGCAAGACTGGCCTTCATGCTTCCAGCACCTCTGCACAGGAAACGGACCGCCGCACTTCCGACGGAAGTTCAAGAGTTGAGGGGATTCCATTCGCATACAGGTGAGCTCTAGGAATCATTAAGTATTCAATCCGCCATTGCCCTTGAGCCATTGATCGGAATTGATGGGATGGTCCCTTGTTCGCCTCCGGAGAGTAAACTTAGTTTGTTATCCCCCATATGATCATAAGCACTTTGCAACTGCTTTTTTGACAATAAAGTTTATTTATTTACAAACTCCATACGTATATTTTCGTAGATATTTCAAGTTGTAGAGATCCAAAATACCTTTCTCTGTATAACAAGCTTTGTAACACTAACATCACGTACGTAAATAAAATTTAAAAAAACAATTGTTGCATCAACTTCTGACAATTGGTATAAACATTATGCTTCAATGATATAAAAATGATGAAAAAACAAAAGTGATTTGCAGTTCCTCCAATTAATAATTAAAAAACGAATACGGAACGGAACTTTTGTGTGAGTGGTAGGGGAAGTCTAGAGAGAATGAAAACATGCTTTTCATATTTCTTCAACTATTATCATAACTGACCTGGTGTTATATTTGAAATATATCGCATTTAGCGAAGATCTTGTGTGATCTTTGATACGCGTCAGAATATTTATATCATTCAATTATAGCCTGAAATCATTCTAAACTTATTCGTATCATTGCTGCCTTTCTTCGCTGTATTTTTTTCACCTCATCACTTACTATCCATTTTAACAATTATAATATCTAAATGAGTTTTTTTTCGAACATAAGATGCATTTAAGGTCAAATTAATTTACGCGAGTGTAGACGAACGTCATTAACGAAAGTCACTTGAGTGAAAAGTTCAAAATTAAGAAAAAGGAAGCGAGGTTTTTGGACAACAATTTCATTTAAATCGCTTTTATCCACAATATGTTATCGGGGCGTATTTGATCATACTTTGCTTATTTATAGAGATCAATTGACAACAATATTTATTTATGATACGAAAGAAAATATTCATCAAATGTCACTGCTGAAGAATGGAATTTCCAATCATATGGAAATAGACGTAATCTACAGCAAAAATTCCTTCCTTGGAGAGCCCCTAGTAGTTTGTTTCTTTGAAATCTTTCTTTCTATGCAATTGTTAAAAAGATATACTCCTCGTTACAACATTATTCCTCATTAAACCTTTCGTTATTGTGTATTTAAATTCTCCGTGAAAAGTTAAAGAAATTACTAGCAGGGAACACTCAAAATAATTTTATATTTGGCCCTAAAAATTAAATTATATGAAGTGTTAATAAAATTGGCGATCTAGTTGTTTTTAATAACCATGAAAAAAATCTGTTAATTACTCAACGTCACGCACAAGATAGTTCGAGTTGACACGTTTTTCTCTTTTTTTCCTTTGCGAGAAATCAGAATAATAAATTGAGTTGAGCGTTAAATGACGAAAATATGCTTGATTTAAGGTAGTACTAGCGTAGATAGAAGCAAATCACTAAAATATCTTAAATCGACCTTAATAAACAGAGTGACATGTAGTATTAATTGTGATTTCAACTTGGAAAACATACCTCACCGGCCATGTTAATGAAATAATTATACATCTCTGTGATTTGACTAACTTGGATCGCGGGTCCCACCTTAACAAGTGATACGCTTCAAACAGTTCGATTAATTCTCTCTTGGAAGTACGATCTCTACTTCTTTCGCAAGCACAGAAGACTTACAAATGCTTCTGCAAATTAACCTCTTTAGATGACATTGAGTCACGCAAGCTGAAATGCCAAAAGGCTCCAAACGTTTCCACAAAAGCCTCCAGGAATTCTTTATTGTCACTTTATTTATGAAAACTTAGAAAATATTTGTCAGTGAGTCACCTGCATAAGGTCACAGTTTGAACTGATTTGTTTGTGTGCACTAAGAGCATAACACTTTCTTCCTAGAATAAAGAATTAAAGCTTGATGAATCATTAAGATAATTTTGTTTTTGTTGATAATCCTGATATTTCGAAAAATTATGTTGCACCTGGATGAAGAAATAATTACCATACGAAATTACCATTTTGAAGATATTCTGTAAAAACGTGTAGTATAATAATGATTTCAATGCATTCTATTACTAATACTCCTGAGACCTGCTTTATTTTTCATCTAGTCCAGGTTGTCCAACTTGTCTTAGACGGCGGGCCACTTTCTATACATTCGAGCGACCAGGCCGGCACAGGTTGGGGTCTAGAAAAATATTGCCAGACAAATTAAACTAATGCGCGAAATTTTTTCTTTCGTAACGCGATATTTTGTTTCTCATCAACAAATTAAAATTAATTCAAGTTGGAAAAAATATTAGTTTATTTCTTCATTTTCAAGAGTATTATTAATATTTTGTATTACAAAAAAATGTTTTCATATTGTGTATATGAGTATGAATTTATTCCGTTTCAAAAATATAACTTACAAAATACTAAATGGAATATGCGTTAGCCGCAACTCCCAATATACGTGACTAACTGAAGGAAAACATGTATAACAACACAATGTATAAACAACATTAATAATGAAATTATTGGAGGAATTGGTCTGATGTTGACAGATTGATGTACATTAGAAGAAGTAAAAGATTTCGTCATTCTGTCATTATTTATTGATACAAAAGGCCTTTTCGGCCGCATGGCAAGCTTTCAGTCGCCGCTTGCCAAAGGACCCAGCGCTGAAGATGGCCGCCATGCGGCCGAAAAGGCCTTTTGCATCAATANCGAAATCTTTTACTTCTTGTAATAATGAAATTAACCTATACATAACTGTTTTCAACTCAAAGTGGACAAATAGTTACTTCAAAATGACAAATACATTAATATTACACATAAAAAAGCAACCTTTTTTACCGTCAGAAACCTGTAATTGATGGTTATAAAAGAAACATTAAATTAAGTTAATTTTACATACTAAAGAGATGGAGCTTTACATCACCGTCAGTTCATATCAGTCTTCCATTGTACTTATTTTACATCTAAAGCGACTTTGAAGCGTATGAGGTACAAATACAAAACAATTCACCGAAATACATGGACATGGATGGTATTATACATTAAACACAAATACAGTAAGTCTGAAACTTTATTATATTGAAAATAATAGATACAAGGAAACTGTGGAAGTTAGGAGGGTAATATCATTGTATAATATTGTAATGTATGACGGGGTAATTCCGAACTCAGTTTCCTATTTTCTCTCACCGGACATGCGACGCCAAATAGTAATTCGGACAGTATAAGTGTGTAACATGAAGTTGTGCCCCCAAACGTTTGATGAAAAATTAAAAGTAAAATGTAACTCGCGGGCCGCCAGTTGGACAGTGCTGATCCAGGCAGGATTTGAGTACGTGAATTGAGAAGCAGAGATGTGGAGTTGTGGGAGAACTTAATATTCTGACCAGACATTGGTCTGGAATGGGAGAGGTGAATCCCAGATGAAAATATCAACGATTTTATACGAGAGGGTGATCTAACCCGCGCTGTCGCTAAGAAATACCAATACGTCATGTTCAATCCAAGTACATTTTTCTATATGTAAACTGCAATGTCAAAGAATTTGAAGATAATAATCAGTTATAAAACAGTGTTAATCACTAATTTTACTGGTAACTCTTTTACTCTTCCAAGGAAGGAGGCATTCCAATTATGGATTCTGGTAATAATAATAATTTATTAATCTGAAAGTGAGCAATGCTCGGTAACAGATGGATAATGATGTTATTGACCGTTTTCAGGGCTCAAGTAAAATATTTTGTTCTTCTTAACAAAGAACTAGGTAAATTACCGAACGGGTTTACCACTCTACTTTTGAGGAAAACGAAGTTATGTCACATATCCCAAAATTAATTTAAGACGAAAATTTTCCATATTTTAGGTATATTCTGACAATCCGGTGGCCTAAAGTCGTAAGTTAAAACGTAAAATCAAAATTGGGTACTTTTGTCTCTCTCAAAAAGATCAAAACTGTCCAAAAATTAATATAGAGATCGTTTTGAAACCATTTATGAGAAATAACATTTTTATTAAAATATAAGACAACTAATGAAAATTAGAATAGATTTTAACACCCTTATTTATTACAAATAATTTTATTAAATAACATAATCGTATTACTCCTTTTGAGGTATTTCTATTTATGATTTTTGATTCGAAGCATTGGCGAAATTATGAAGAAAAATATTTCTGTCTTTGCGATAGAACTCTGCCTTGTCCTCGCGAAAGCGGGATAGTTATCTTTCAATTTGGAAATGTTGTTATAATGGTGCGAATACTTTCGGTACAATTTCAAATCGAAATACTCTAATTTTGTGTCTAAACTGGTAGTTAATTCTAATGCGATGTCATTTGTTTACAAGGGTTTTAATAAATATCCTTCGAACGCATTTTTTTCTAAGGATCTGTAAAGGGGGTATACGCACGACGCCATTTTTGTGTTACACTGACAGATTGGCATGTAAAGTTCAACTGTTAGCGGAGCGCTTCGTAATACTTGTTTATTATTGCAAATTCCTGGCATATAACTTCAAAATCTTGAGTGTTTCAATGAAAAAAGTGTTCGTCACGTTATGTATTAAAATATATAATTACTTCGAAACATGGGTAAATAACTAAGGTTATGTTCTTTCACTGCAATTAAACAAATTCAAATATACATTGACTATGAATAAAACACTTGGTTGAAATTCTTTTACAGTTTTTTTTCTTCTACCATTAAAATTAAGAACACAAATGCATTTATTCTTGCTGTATACATGGAAGGTGACGTCAAACGAGCATTAGCGAATCATTACAAACTATTTCAAGAGTTGGAATTGGTTTCTTGCTAATGGGACCTAATATTCACTATATGATGAAAATCCTAGTCGTCTCTCTGCAATCGTAATTTTTTTTTTTAATTATTTAAAATTAAACTAGCAATGAGCGAGTTAAGCCCAATGTTTACAATACACTGAATGCATCACTATGGCGGGTGCGTATGCCTGCCTTTATAGAGCTCTAGTTATTCTATCACCGCCCGTTATAAATTACGAAAGTATTTCACGTGTGCCCGAAGCCATTCACTTGCTCTGAAATGAGACACTGCCTTGCCGCAATGCCGTCGCCGACGGACTCAGAGCTCCCCTCAACTGGTTTGGGGCGGACCCAACCGCCGTCTCAAGCGATATCCAGTTTAGTGTGGGACATTCTCGAGTTCTCTTCACTTTCCAAACCGTATCGATAACATAACAGTTGCCGTCATGCAGTCTTTGACCTATACTATGAATTTTTCTTTCGGGCACAAACATAATTGACCGACAGCGGCTGGTCTAGTGGAAGCGTCTCCACTTCCACGATTCCGCTGAGCGGTAAACCCTGCTAGGTGAGGTTTTCTGTTGGGGTTTCCTTCACCTACTCCTGACAAATTTCTATCACGTATCGTCAGTTCCTCGGTTCCCCAATATCTCCCCTTTCCAGTTCCCTCACCCAAGTCACGGTTGGATGGGCAAGCAGACCCCAAGGCCTGAATATCGCCAAGGAATAAATAAAAGACACGGGGGTAAATAAAAGACATGGGATAAATAAAAGACACGGGGGTAAATAAAAGACATGGGATAAATAAAAGACACGGGGGTAAATAAAAGACATGGGATAAATAAAAGACACGGGGGTAAATAAAAGACATGGGATAAATAAAAGACACGGGGGTAAATAAAAGACATGGGATAAATAAAAGACACGGGGGTAAATAAAAGACATGGGATAAATAAAAGACACGGGGGTAAATAAAAGACATGGGATAAATAAAAGACACGGGGTAAATAAAAGACATGGGATAAATAAAAGTCACGAAATACATAAAAGTCTTTAAACAAATAAAAATTCTGTTCCTGTAATCCTTCAGCGGTTCCGAAATTTCTTCGACTCAAGAATATCTTCCAAAGACCCGAGTTCAGCGAACATCTGTTTTAAATTTAGAAATAATAGATTTGGATTTATCACACAACGTTTTATCTCAATATTGAGAAGAAACCTAGAATGAGATAAATAAATCTACCAATAAGTCGAATAATTTAAAACGAATCTAATAATAGCGGAAGAAATGAAGGTATAGTCATTTAATTCTCAGAAAAAGTTAAATAAACTTTAATTAGTTCCAACTTAATCGTATCCCAGGTGAAAATTTTCCGCGGAGTGTAAGAGAAACGTGAACGAAGCGTGAAATCATAGTTTCTGGGGCGTGATTTAATTGAGGTGTAAGCTGTGATTTCACGCTTTTCTCTCACACTCCAGGTAATTTTCACCAGGATGTTAATTACTTTTTTAAGTTATAACTCACCACTCAGGTCTAGTTGTAGTATTTTAACCTTTTCTTTTAACCTACACGTTTTCATTTGTAATGTGAAGGTTAATAATTCGTTTGGGGAAGACAGGATTTAAGAAATGAATGCAGAAGTATGTATTTAAAAGAACATCAAAGTGCAATACGTTACATATCATGACCTCTCTACAAGCTGTCATATCCAATAGAATTTTAAAATTTCAAAAAATTGATAATAAACCAGAACCAGCGTGGCTCAGTGGGTAGACCGCTGAATTGCTAGCTGGATGCCCTGGGTTCGGTCCTGGTCCGATTGGGATGTTTTATTACACTCTAACATCCAGACTGACTCCCAGGCTTACTCAGTGAGCTGTAAAATGAGTACTGGGTCTATCCTGGGATCTAACGACCGGAGGGAGATGCTGGCTACGTCNGAGATGCTGGCCACGTCTCCTACTACCACTGCCGAGGGCAAGAAATTGTTGAACTCCTATCTCCACAAAACCATTGAGCACCTTTTCAATCTACTGTGGGATAGTTTGTCTTTTTGACTATAGTGTATAGGCTTATAAGCCATATTGTAATATAAAATTCCTCTGCTCTTGATCCTCGATAGGAAACAGAATAAACAAAATTCGGGATCGCGAATCTTCGTTTTTTAGTGAATCTCAACTGCAAAAAAGGAATATCCTCTCAAAACTTCCTTCCTTTTGTACCATTCTGTCTACGTACATGAATCTGTCAGTCAATCAAGATAACTCAAAAAATTCCTTAACTTATATGCCATTAAAAGGGCAAGATCGAATTGCGTATTATATACGTGATTGGACAATACTTACGGTCAAAATAATGGCCGTATTAACATGAACGTGAGCGTCTAAAATTCTAAAGTATTTCTACCCCTGTGCAACCACTGAGAAAAGAAATATATAAACATCCGATTTTAGATGTGTAAATTAATACAAAAACTAAAATGATAAATCAATTAGTTTCTCAGGTATAGTGAAAATAACAATTCAAAAACTCGCATTTCACCATATTGACCACTTTAGAATCAAAATTTCAAGATCATGAGCTTCTAGAATATGAAAGCAACGTCCTATCAAAATTTAATGTCTCAATCTCGATTTTTTTTCTCTGTACAATTCAGCTCATAGAATTAAATGTTGGCTTTCTCACAATTATTTACTACGATAGAAGTACTATAAACGCACAGCTAGAATGCAAAACGTGATTTATCAATTTAGGTCATTTTTTTAGGACAAAAAATTTCAAGGTCACTTTATGAAAATGGAATTTTAAAGATGTTTTGCTATTTAATGAACCAATTTTCATTTTCATTTTTAAAATAGTTGTTCATAAAAGTCATTAATAAATTTGGACCATCGTTATGAAGGGTTGTTAAGTTTTTTCCCTTCTGAAAATATTTGAAGATTGCCACTCAATATATGAGTTACTAGTCTTGAACACAGTGACTGTATTATTGCCATTAAAATATTACATTTTGTATTTACCGGATGTCCAAATCTTAAGACTTAGATCAATATGAAATGGCAATAGTGCATTCTATTGAAAAATTAGGGTTGACCGATTAGTAGAAAGTAATACCCCCGAAAAATATGTCAACCTAAGAATCGACATAACTTTCTCGTAGGTTTGTTTCCTTTACATAGAATTTGTTTTTGAACAAAATTAATATTTTAATAACATTCTTTTCTGCTGAATATAAAAGTGTTTTGAATCAAATACAATATCAACTTAAGTTAAGTAGTCCACTATTAGCACACAGAAAATGTGTACGTGTTTGCTTTAAAATGTGTCAAAATGGTTATAATGAGTTTTGCATTCCAGCGTTTCAAGTATTGGTTCTAATTCATCGTTTGTTTCATTTCTGCGAACAGACTAGCGTCATTCCATACGAAACGATCCGATAAAAACAAATTGGTCACTCGACCTTTTTTTAAAAAAAATCATATTTCCCCTGTTCCGTTTCTTCATATTCCGGAGTTCAAAACTGTTCTTTATAAATTAAAAAAATTATTGTCAAAAAAGCATTACAAACTGCGTATGACTACGCGGAGGACAATAAACTAATTTACAATAAACTATAAAAACGTATCTCAAACCGTTTACGTGTGGCGGTCATTTAGGTGAACTATTCTCATAGAAGTAAAATAAAGACACAAAATATACACTTCAAAAAGATTTATACAATGAAATGCGATCTTTGGAATGGTTTATGTTTAGGTTTATAGAAATAGTTCATGAGATATGAGCCGTAATGTAAATGCTAATAAACGCGAAAATACCCGCAGGTAGGTGGAAACAAATGACCACCACACGTAAACTGTTTGAGATGAATTTTCTTTTTATAAAATCTGTTTTGAACTTTCAAATGTTAAGAAAAGTGACAGGGCAAATAATATTTTTAATGGCCGAGTGACCAACTCTAGACCATTTCGTGTGGATAGATTCAGTATAGAATTGACGAGTCAATTAAAAGAAAAAATTAAAATGTCACGGAAAGCAAAAAGATCCTGTTGGTTTCTCAGTTGACCAATAATGTCTCGTTCGTGGTGAGAATCATGGAGACAGGGGAAACGGAAGTGGAAATGCGAAACTGCGTGTGGTCACGTCAGGCAGGAAAACCACGATCATATTACATTTTGCAGACAACAAACTGCACGGACGGAACAGTTAATAGGGTTTCTAGGTAAAGAATGCTTGTTTGAAATTCGTGAAAATCTTAAAGTCTCGAGATTGTATCGAATTCCGATGATTTGTTTTTTGGTCTGTACTGACTCTTGTAAAGATTTCGTCAATAATCTTTCAGATAAACAGAGAGCAATATATACTATCTTCCATGTACCTGCACGTGGAGAAGATATGCGATAACTTTCGACCAGGTGAAAAGAAAGATCTGGGTGGAAATGGGGCACAGTTGTAACAGGTGAACGGGTGGTGTAGTGGTTAACACCCCTGCGATCAAAGCGGGCGTCTCAGGTTCGTCGCCATTTTCACCTGACCGAAATGTATCGTAAACAAAGAGCAAATATTGGCTGGACAACAATCCAGGGGGAGTTGTTGATGTTGGTTCACATACTGCAACTAAGGGTGGATAAACGAATTATGTCATAAGGTCAGAAATAACTGTATCCTTTTAACATTCTCTTCTCCTTTTGTTGTGTATTATTTCTTTTATGAGAATATGACAAGAATAACCGGAGAAAGCAAAAGCATTCCAGAATATGATTCCATATACGTAATTTATGAAGGTGCATCATGTGAGGTATTTACTTTATCCCGTTGATTGTGAGTTCCTCTTAGTAAAAAGTGTAACATCCAGCAAACCCTGTCAAACAGTTAATTTCTTTACTTTTCATAAAGAAATACGAGAAAAAGGTATCCTCCAGATGATGATTTACGTGGGAGGTGGGAGATATGTGTTTCAAGTAGCCTCTAAGTCACTCTACTCTCTGGTAGCTCAGGGTAGGCACACTTGCCATTGAGTCACTCCAGGTTCAATTCCCAGCGGGGACAGAAAAAAATAGTAGCCTTTCATTTCTATGTCCCAGTTCATGTAGCTGTGACACTTGAAAAGTGCCCTCTTTACAATCCACCACTTACTACACCTATCATCAATAACTCTTACTATTACTATCTACTCCCTGCGGGTCAAGTACCACCCACATCCTATCGCCCCATGCAAATAAGATACAATAGCACACAACATTTCCCATTTACAAATACTACAATGAAAAAATGTAGTCTCTAACCAATTTTTATTTCATTTTTATGTCAGTTGACCAACCACCCACAAATGCGAAAGTATCCCCACTCCCCCCGGATCAACGGTCGTTTTCACTTGTTTTCCTTCTCCTGTCAGTTGTGGCTTTTGCGAGCAGAACTTCTGAAGTTACATAACAAGCTCCTCGACAGCTCAGATATTTCTTCTTCTTCTTGAGTAGGGAAAAGGCCTTGAGAAAAATAACATCTGCCCACGAAACGAGAGGAGTTTTTTCCACTAGTCTCTATCTCTCTCGCTCCTAGGGACACAGGAACACACTCGTCCAGGGACTACTGTCAACAAGCCCCATCCCTCGATTCCACTGTACGTCGACCAACGTTTCTCATTGGATTGTCCCCTTGGAATTGCTTTATCATCATCCCACACATGTCAGGGGATTGAAGAAAATAATTATAAAATGTGCAAACAAAAATATTTTCAACACGACCTTAGACATTTGATATGCATAAAATCATATAACAAGTAAAAAATATAAAAATATGGCATCTCAGAGATGTATGATATTGAGTTATCGGAAATTTAACGAGTAAAAATACTAGAACAGAATAAGATAACTTCTTAATATAATTATCAGGGTTAGGTCCCCTCCGTGGCTACAATGTGAGCATGATCGCTCGTCACCAAAGTCATCCCGGGTTCAATTCCCAGGTGGGGTAAGATAAAATTTGTAGCTTTTCATTTCCATGTCTCAGTTCAAATAGCTGTGATGTATGAAAAGTTCACCCTCTGCGACTAACATCCGCAGTTGTGATACTCGGATACAGCAATCTGGATCCTATCTAGACGCTGTTCCTCCGATCTCGCTAAAATTCACGATGTGTCTAGTAAGTAAACTCACACAAAAACTGAGCCTTATTGGCACTCGTCATTCGTGGTTTTTAGCTGGCCGAAACGAGATACATACATACATTAACATACATAACACAAAGAAATACAATAGATGGATCACCCAAGGGATAAGGATTTCAATTTATTACTACGATAAACGACCTTATTACTACGATAAACGACCCCACTCGCCTCTCCGGTTCATCTCAAACATTGCTAGATCAAATTATCGTCAACAATTGAATCTCGTATTTCTCTGAAGTGTTTATTGCTGGCTACAGCGATCACCTTGCTCAAGTATTCACTATGAAAGATAAACTAAAACCACTTAAAATCCTTTAACAAGATTTCAAGAGAAAGAAATGACACAAATCAATCCATGTTTAAAACTTTTGCGTGAAGAAACATGGAAAGATGTTTACAATGGCCAAAACACCGACAACAAATTTAATGTATTTATCTCAATATTCCTAAAACATTACGACTCTAGCTTTCCCATAAAACGCAAGTTAATTAACACAAAGAAATACAATAGATGGATCACTCAAGGGATAAGAATTTCTTCAAACAAAACAACAAAAAACAAACGCCGTATATATTATCTTTCAAAACGCTATAACCAACCACCCGAGTTCCATAATTATTTTCGTAAATATAAGACTATTCTTCGAAAAGTAGAAATGCAGCTAAAGTAATGGAAAACGACAGGCATATACTAAAATCGAACAACCCGATGAAAGCCATGTGGAATATTATTAAAAATTACACGCCAACTTCTGAAAACCGCGAAGAAAATGTTTCTTTACTAAACGATGGCAAAATCGTAACAAATCCTCAGGACATCGCAAGTTTGTTTAATTCTTACTTCTCAGAAGTTGGTAAAATAACGAACTCAATATATC
>NNCF01127891.1:562730-609028 GCA_002313205.1 Laupala kohalensis
TTTTTTTTTTTAATTCACAATGAATTTTGATCCTTCAATTATTACTATTTCTTGCGGTTGATCCTCCTTTAGTGGAATTGTGAAGAAAAAGCAAATAGATTGTGAAGAAATAATGTAACATACGAGTAGGAGATATATTGGCCACGCCACTGAAACATGATTATTGTGGAAAAATTATTCAATGCATGCTTATTATTAACTGTCCGTAATTACGATATTGTAATATTTCTCAACTATGCTCAGTGTTTATTGGGTTGTGTACATTATCTACGTGGTTCCGGGCTAATTTGGGTTTTCCTCCGAATTCTCACGGGAATTTTCATGATTATTAATGGGAGGATCTCTCACTCGCTTCCGGAGAGGCAATCAGAACACTGTCCTCCACGTGACTACATGCAGGATTCAACTGCTTTTCAGCGCTAAATTAACTAACTAAATGAATGAATAAATAATCTTAATTGTAAAAAAGCTGTTGCAAATTGCGTATGGCCAAGTGGGGGATGATAAACTAAGTTACTTTCCGGAAACGAGCCATCCCATCGATTAGTTTTAATTAACACAACATTCGTGTTAACACGATACTTCAGCCGAATCTGAATACGAATTGCTGCCCATTGGAGATCGTAAATCATCTGGAAAAGTGACCCACCAAAAATTCGCAAAATGAATGGACTATTATTTTTCACTTGAAAGTATGAAACATCTTTACTGAGAACGTAACTATAAAATATCATTTAATTACACTAGTAAATGCACTCTAAATATATCGCAGTAATATTTTTGGTTTTATAACGATTCTGGTACAAAGTAAAATTGTTAATAACATTTTTTCTTCCACAAAATTGTTTAATTTATAATTCTTCGGTTTCTGTTTATGATACCTCCGGATAGTGGCTGAATGAAATTTCTCACAAAGAAGAAGAATTTAATACGATGAAAGAGTTTCAGTGTTCCACGTATTTGAAAGAACTTCTAAGCCCGTCCTTTACATCGATATGTCACTAGTGACGACTCAAAACAAAAACAAAGACGTCAAGGACAGAATCGATGGACCAAATACGGAAGTCGAGACAGAGATAAGCTGTGACCAGCGATCTAGAAGTGTTGTCGGATCGCTGCGCGTCTCCTTGTAAACACGTCCACCGACCAATCGAAAAGCTTCCATTGAATCTCAAACAACAGAGTCGTTTTCTTCTCTGCTTTGAAGGAAAAATAGCTGCAGACAATGAACAACAGTTCTCTCTTTAAATATTATTATTAGTCCTAAATCTAACGCTGTTCCCAAATTGTAGTTAAGTAGTTAAACGTTTCCGGAACATCGAAATTCTTCTAAGCCATCCAAAAGACAAAATCAATAACCAAAGAGCTGTCCAAATTAATAACAATCGCCTCGAGAACAAAATAACAGTACAAGATTTATCCTGATCTTGGTAAAAATCGGACACAAGAGTGTTGCATGAGAACGTTTTGAGATGCGTATGCAGCGTCAGTTAACTCTGTGTAATAAAATAAACAAAAAAATCACAACTCAAATATCAGTGAAATGAGCAATAAACATTTGTTAGATTAATCTTTTTTTTAAAACGATTCCAGGGAGTATGTTCAAAGTCATAAATTACTATGAAAAGAGTAATCATATGCTATTTCTTTTTATCCAGGAACAATTTTTTAAAATAGGGGTTGTTCATTTCTAAAGAAATTACTTAAGGAAAAATACATGTGTTAATATGTATTTATCGTTTAAATTCGTAATAATATAACAACTTCCTTTAAAGTCTATTAAAATTAACTGTAAACATGTAAACAACTCTAGATTTGTTACCTCTTTTATTGACTGGGTAAGGTTTTTCAGCTACAGGACACAAAATGATTCGAAAGAATTCAAGTTTCAAACATTTCGACCTGATTTTCTTATCAATCTTCAGGGTTCGTTTACTTTTACACTTCCTGAAAAAGGCCAAATAAATCATTTTGAAACGTTGGCACGTTGGATTTGTTCAAATTACTTTGTGACTTGTAGCTGAAAAACCCTTCCCAGTAAACTATAAACGTGTTAAGTTTCATCTACTGAATACAACGGGATTCCGCTATTTCGTTACGATGTTCGCTAACTATTATTTGCATTTAACATTCTAGTTTCGGGAGTAAAATCAAGAGAAAATCACGGAGGGTTTAACGGGAAAATGTTTCCACACGTCCTTGTTTCCCATAATCTCTCCCCAATTCTTTACCCAAATATGTATTTATCGTTTAATTTCATAATAATATAACAATCACGTGGTTCAGGCTTCATGACCTGAACGTCGGCGTATTAAAGATAAGACTATAAATAATGCTTCGTCTTGTTGAACGTTTTGGATGAGTTGCTACATTTGTTAAAAAATTTGTATAAATCTTTAGCTCATTTATATTTAATTTCGATGAAATCTTTTTTCCCCGACAGATATTTTCCTTATGTCCTTACGGCCGGCAATAATTCACCCAAACAGTCCCCAGTGAAGCGCAAACTTATAAGTGGCCGAATTCACAGAGAAGAAGGGCCGATTAAAGAGAAGAATGGTATTTCTTTCCCCCGCCTGTTGCCATGGAGACAGTTTTCAGCTTTCTTTTAAGAAGTGTAGTTTGTTCTAATCTTCTGAGGCATCGTTCGAAGGTTTCAACCTTTGTCTTTTTTGAGACACGAAGTGACACGTCGTTTATTGTTCTGCGCCAGTCGTCTCGATACAGAAACTACTTGGGGATTATGTCACTTGCCCTGGAGCATTTTCTGCTCAAATCTAACAAATTGTTTATTATATTACAGAAAAGAAAATTATCTTCAAATATTTTATGAATTTTCAAATATTAGTTTTCACTGGATAGATAAAGTGTCTCACTTTCATTAATTTTATAAACAGGTTTAAATATACAATAATTTTAATTATGTTTAATAATATTTATTAACACCATAATGTAATACATACAAATACAAAGTAACTTTATTATTATTATTATTATTATTATTAATTATATGGCATAACATGACCCTAATTAAATGATCAGGTAGTACTAAATTCATTTGCTCTAAGATAAATTGAATTCGATATTTTACAATTTACAATTATTAGTCTATTATATTTAATTATATTTTCAATTATTACTCGACCATTTACATACGTATGTTTTATAATTTATATTTACAACTTTTTTTCACAACGTTTCGACACTTATTCGTAATATCATCAGGTGATTACAATTTTGTATACAAAACTAACATACCATAAGACCAAACTTAGAGAAGAAAAGAATTTAGAAGACATTAGATCTACCTATAGAAATGCATGTAACGCACATTTAAAAGTATGGATGAGATCGTCAAGAACACAATCATTATATAAGTATATTTTTAACATTAGGTCATATTACTATGTCTTTATTTAAAAATAAAATCACTTGATTTATCGAAAGCGTCTCCATCTTTTTTTTCATTTTATGTGAAGGAGATTAATTTGTATATATTTTATCTGTATAAGTAGTATTAACTTTGCGTAGACGCTGTGAAACCTATCTCTCCTCCACTACCAAATTTTTTAAATTTACTGTTTCAAGAGTCTTTTACCAACGTAATTATACCATGCAGAGGGAGAATATAGTTTTGGAAAACGAGTGATATAAAAAAAATTGGTAGAAGAATCGAATGACACCAATATGCAATTAACACTATTTGATATCTGCGTACTATTTGATATTTGAATTTGCCATACAATAACATTATATTTGAATTTTACATTCGTTGTATGAGATGACTTTTAAATGAGTATGAGAAAGGAAAATTGTTTTCATTTCGTCACTCGAACAAAATTGGGGAACCTACTAGAAAATCGTAACGCAAATTGTGCTCATAATACTTTTTCCCTCTCATGTTCGTTGGTCTTCTAGCGATCACCTTGCCTCCAACCATATTCAATGCGAGGACCACGTATGTTCTGTTCATCTCCGAATTATATCACAATGCCATCTTCTTAACCTGTGTCAGTCCCTGTCCTGTCATTCAGATGGGTCTTCGCCTTACTTCCTATTATTACCGCACCCCATATTTTCATTCCGTAAGGTAGGACCAGCACTCCAAGTTGGTCAAATCACTCAGAAGTATAATTGTTTTCTTTATTATTATTATTATTATTATTATTATTATTCAAATTGTTTTAAAACACAACAATATGAATTATAATGATGAAAAACCATTATTTAATTTGTATCTATCAGTTAATAATATAGTACAAACAATCTTCAGGAACTCGCTTGATTTGTTTAAAATGCATAAGAGCATGTAAAAACATGGCGGCCCAGCGCAACGGTTTCGTGATTTCACACCTCAGAAAAAATTAAATATAATTTTTAAAGGTCCGGCGACCTATAGATAAAAGTGATGTAAAAAATACTATGGAAAATTAGTGCAAATCAAAGTAAACTTCCGTCACTTTGGTGATTTAAAATTGGTCAATTTTTGAAAATAAGTGTTGTCCCCTAAGACACAATAATTACACCATCATTTATAATTGCTCTTATTTCGTTTAAATGACCGGTGAAGCATGTTTATCAAATTGAAATCACAATAAATACATGTTACTTGTTTATTTATACCGATTTCAGATATTTTTGTGATATAATTCTACCTACGCTAGTACTACCTTAAAACGTCCTTCTATATTCCCATTTCCCATGAATTCTTCATAATAATTCTTTTTAGGTAAGTAATACTCAATACTCGGAAGATATTAAATTTTTACCTTTCTTCTTGTGAAGGGATGATGTTCCATAACTTAGTGCACGTGATAAGCCGGTAAATATTTCTGGAAACTCGGTAGAAAAAAGAAAGACGAAAAGCTTTGTTATCATAATGCTCTTCACTAGAATGTTCGATAATGGTATCAGCAAAGTTTAACGGTCGAAGCAACTCCGCTGTCAGTGAACAAAGCAGCACATGACTCCTACTAGTTTCCGTAAACCAACGAACCTTATGGCAATTCATTTTAGAGGTTTCGGAATACTCCAAGTGTCCCTGCAGGTGCATTGCGTTGAGCTGCTGATTGATGTACGCAATGGTACTTTGTAACATGTAATTGTGGAAACGAAGATAGTCACTTTATTAATTTATATTTTAGTTTTCGTTTTTCGAAAGATAGGACAATCATTCGTTCCACTTTTGGACCACAACTATTGGTTGACAATTCCACAAAGTGATTCAAAATCCAGAAGATAAAAACTTGTATTTTTCTCAGTGGCTTGATTATACCCCAATAAACTGCGAATAAATAAAAAATAAATCCCAAAAAATGAAACAAACAATAGGATGTATGAGAAATGACAAGATATATAAATAGATCACACACAAAAATTACTCGAGGAAGATATATTTTCTCATGAAACATTTTATAGTTTTCTTATACTTGTATATATTCTTAAGCAATTCTTTATAGCTTTCTGCCTCATATGATATTCTTCATAGCTTTATAATTAACCTGAATGGGCTGAACTCATTACATTTTATTGTTGTTATTACAATTATTTATTTTATTCTTAAATACTTTATTAAAGATTCGTATGAGCAGTTTGTATAGTTTCTAAATTGAGTCCTGATTCTTTACTTACAAACGAATTATATTTTTCACAGACATTTCTTACAATTTAAAAGCTAATATAAATGTTGAGTGACTTTAGAATACTATTTCTAATGACTTGATTAATAAACTGAATGAAGAATTTGGGTAAAAATCATTCACCGGTGAAGTCTTTCAGCAATCCAAAAGTACGCATGCATCTTATATCTATTCAATGTAATCCCCTCACAAAATATTAAACTTTCTCGAAATACAAAATTTTTCTGTTTCAGACAGAGTTGTATCAACCACCACGTGATGAAGATGCGGATGAACGTGATGAAGTCCTTCGCTGTCTTCGGAACCATGCTATTCAGTTTGATTCCCTGCGGTGAGTTGACTCGGATTACCATTCCTTTGATATACACTTTCAGATACAATTTAAAAAAGTAGAACCCACGACCTTCATTAGTAGTAACTAATCCATACTAATATGTAAGTGCGAAACGCGAAAATGTCTGTCTGTTTGCTATCTGATCACGACGAAACCTCAGAACCGATCGCGATTAAATTTGGCTAGAATATAGTTAAGATGTCCAGGAAGAACATAAGCTAACTTTTATTTTTTAATGTAAGATAGAAATGGTTTTTGACAATAAATGTCGGTAAAATCGGGGAAAAAGAGAGGTATATTCGCACCTGCTTAAACGGTTAGAGATTAGTGAAAATATGAATGGCAATATTGTTTGCGTCAAAGAAATCTACAAGGAAGACCGCGACAGCGTATGTCTATCTGCAAAGACTTCTTTTCCTTATTAAAAACCTTATTAAAATAGAAGTATTAAAATACCTCGATTTAAGAGAAGAAAAAAATCAATCAAAATCAAATTTAATAGATTTTTTTATACATTTAAGAAAGGAAAAGAAGTCTTTAAATCGTAAAATTTCAAAGCATAGTTTAGATTTTACTAGAATGTTAATGAAATGGTGCAGCCGCGTCATGACACGGCTCCCACGAGACGGTGTAGTGTAGGGGTCGGGAACCTTTTTTGGCCGCGGGTCAAAATCAACCAAAATGTGAGTATTAAAGAGACGCTTGGGTCAGAGATTTTTCGACATGGATCTTATATACATAAACACTTATGTGTATAAGATCCGTGGTAATAGAACAAAATATTGTTCTTAGTAATTATTTTCAATTTTTTAAATTCTCAAAATGTTTGTTTCATGTTTATGTTTTATAATTTATTTTTATATATTATACTTTATTTCGGAACTAAAGTGGGTCACTTGAAATTATCAAATGGGTCACTCGGTGACCCTCGGGTCATAGGTTGCCGACCCCTGGTGTAGTGTATACAATCAAGTCTTATAAATATCTATAGTATTATGAATTTGCTAAATTAGGATGTTGTACATGTTTTTTTTTAAACCAGTAAGTAAAAGTGTTTTATCTTACAATATACATTTTTTTCCTGAGTAAAGGAAGATTAGTCTAAGAAAAATCCCGGACAACGCAGGGTAATCAGCTACTTATTAAATGAAGTAGGTATTTAGCATCTTAAATGATGTTTAAGGCAATATATATTCTAAATAATGTGTTGTGAAAACCAAGTAACAACTTTAGAATCAAGGAACGGCAAGAAATTACTTTACGGAATTAAGCAAACCATCTCATCAATTCCAATGACAATTTGAATGTCATCGTCTGAGAATGGATCTAGAACTTTTTCTTTCTTTGTGTGAGTGGGAGATGGGGCAGTCACTGAAGAATAAAAGTGTAGTATATCTTTATCAACAGAATAGGTCGATTAAAGAATAGATTGCGTACAAATTAGAAATACAATACTTTGTGGATTATGCTATTTCATTAAGGTATTGTAGTAATTGCATATTATGGCATTTCTGATTTGTATACATTATGAATTTGCGTAATATATAAAAAAAAAAATTAACGCATTCAAATTAATATTTTTGTAGGTTAAGGTTGGATGTTTTGGTATACCCTCTTTTTTTTTGGGGGGGGGGGGGGGGGGGGTTGGAATAGGNAGTGGTTGCGTGAAAGAACATATTTCATGACCTAAACCCCACCCAAGGGAGGTAAAAATGTGAAAAATATAACTTACATTTTAATGTGAGTGCAATAAAATACTGGCATTTCAGCTATATTCTAAAAATAAAACATTAATGGTACATATTAGAATAAGAGAAGCAAATAGTTCATTTCCATAATTCAAGAGGAGATATAATATAGTTAAGATAAAATTATTTTCCACGTTATTACATTTGATGCCTGATTTTTGTTTCAGTGTTTGGTGACAAGAGCATTCTCTGTTATCAATGCAATTCCAAGAAAGATCCTGGATGCGCAGAGCTTCTGCCACTGGCTCCCAACAGTACTACTGCGCGATACCTCAACCCTTGTGACGCTGGGGTGGATGGTGAACCACCATTTTGCAGAAAATCTATCATCAAAGGTGAATATTCCTTCGGTTTTAGCTCAGTTTGTCTAATGGGCCACATTTCTATAATACTCAAGAAGTTTCAAATAAAATATAAATTTTATGATGGGAATTCATTAGGATCTTGAATGAATTGTCATAGACGGTAGGTGGAAAATAAATCAAACAAATTATTTAGTTGAGGTTTCTCTGATTGACTATTTTATTAATAAAATTTACTATCAGACTCTGACGAGCCTATGTGTCACAATTTTAGACAATCAATTTCATTTACTATTTTACATTATCACTTCACTTTCATTAGATTTAAAGATAATTAAATAAGACATTTCTCTCTATTACTTTAATTATTCTGCCAACGTTTCGAGATAAGGTTTATCTCTTCATCAGGTCAGGACTACAATACATAACAACAACAGACAGAAATGGTAGTTTGTATAAAGACGTTTTACATTATAATTCAATGCATTAATTATAATAAGGTTCTAAAAACATATTTATATAATCAATAGTTTCATTTGTACTCTGACGTTACGAAACGTTTATTAAAACCAGTAAATACATATTCTACAATGATGCAGAACAATTATATGAATCACGAGTTTGAAGAGACTCATTCTAGTGATATCTTCTATTTCTTGGAAGAGAATTTTACAGAAACAAATCGTGAATGACAAGGACGTTTCGGATTTGAATTCCCTAAACAAATGCACATATTATATATATATATATATATATATATATATATATATATATATATATATATATATATATATATATATATATATANTGAGAATAATTAATCTGACTCGTTTCTGAAGAACTCTCGATGTCGCATCCTGAAAGCTTGAATGTTCTGCCTTAAGTGACCTAGAAACGTAATTTTTCTTTTTGGGGCTCGCCAACATCTGGTCATTAGAGCCCTCACATACCTAAACATTTTTCTTATGTGTAGGTATAGGGAAAATGCAGTTACGCACCATAGGGAAAACCAACGTGATTCTTCTCCGTGAGTGGGACTCGCAGAATACGTCAACCTTACCCTCTAAAAACCCTCCTAAAGAAACGTAATGTTTACCGAAAACGTAAAGTAATGTTTGGAAAATATACACCGTTAGAAACGTGTGGAATTACGTTTATAAGTTACGAGACATTCCATGAGGCACGTAATGTTGATTGTTCAATGTCTCGTATCCCCTTTTTGGTGGACACTAGGGATTCGAAGTCAAGATGAGTCAAGCAACCGAATAAAACGAACAAAGATAAGGAACATCTTAATAGATCACACGATTAGGACTAGGTACGTGAAGATAATGCAGAAATGAACTGGGCCTCTCCAATGTGTGTGTGTGTGTCTGAAGTCATTTTTTTCGAAGGTCGTATTGACCAACCTTCAATCATCTGGATATTGTATCCAAACGTCCAGAAAGTGATAGAATTATCATAATTTTAAATAATTTGTTTGTATTTGTTAAAGAGTAGTTCGTAGATTTTACTAGTAAAATTTGTGAAATGGTCCAAGATATTATATCCTGTTTTGTACGTACTTTCAACTACAAGAAAATATTTTAACTTTTCTGCACAAATTATTACCCTTTAAAGATCAAGCAAATTTGTCTTGTATTTAAAAAGGGAATATTTTCATAACGTGCTATAATAATAAATTTATTGTCAAAAACCGGTACAAACTGCGTATGACCGCGTGGAGAACAATAAACTAATTTACTCTTCGGAAGCAAGCAAGGGACCATCCCATCAATTCCGATCAAGGGACCTAAGACATTAAAAATATATATTTTAATAACTCACATTGTTTACGTGCATTCGAAGGAACACTATAAACTAACATTCAATGCCAGAGCAATTTGTGGTTTCTCATCGATTCTTCTCGGATAAATAAGAGATGGAAGATCAATTGCACAATATCCTCGGGTCATGTATTTGGTAAAGGCATAATAAATCCACTTCTTTCTCATCCAGAGGCTTCCATCTTCTGTGTACTTAGCCATCAAACTGGAGATCTAATGAAAAAAGACGCTCTGCGCCATTTGAAGAAGAATTCACTCTCTTGATGAGACCGGGTCATGAGAATCGCTCAATGGCGCAGGATCTCGCGAAGACTCAAAACGTAACATGAGCGGATCACATCCTCCGGAAGAGCTGACACCGGAAATGCGATTAACTTCAATAGTGGGTTAATTGGCACCTTACACTTTCCCTCTCTTTCGTTAGTGCCATTTCCTCAATTGAAAAATTCTTGGTGAAAAGGAGTGTGTGAACTACTGTCGCCCGACAGTAGTAATACTTGAAAGCAATGGAAAGGATCAAACACGACAAGAAAGTAACAATACCTTAAAAAATTAATTTTTCTGATATGAAATTTAGTTAAAATTATACTTAGACTATTTAGCAGATATTAGCATGTGAGATTTGTGCGTATGTTTTTTAAATCTAGAAACCTTCTTCAACGAACGTAAATTTTCCGAAATTGATAGAAAAATATTTTAAACATAAAATATTATAATTAAGGAAACAATTTAGATAAATTAACATATATTAGTTTTTCATAATATTTCATTGTTCATTTCTAATTTATTTCTTTATCTACTGGTGTAGTTCCCCGGAGCGCTTCGTGTACTCTTTGGTCTTTCTCCCATCCCAACTCCGGACACGTCAGTGTTTGTTGTTCTCAACACAGTGCAAACGAATTTATTTTTAATCGGTGTAGTGATTGTGCACACATTTTTATTCAAGGGTACCCGCAGAAATAATTTTCATGCTAGCTGAAATGTATTTGACACCATAAAATTGTATCTTAAAGTGATTAAAATGAAAGGAGATTAACTTGAACAAATGTGGAAGTTATTTTATTTTAATACATCAATAAAACGCTTGGTTCACTGAACCCCATACGAAATAGGTTAAAGTGTCCTAAATTATTACGAAATGATATTTTAAGTTACGACACATAAAATAAATTTTTAATGATTTTTTGTTTTAATCAGAGAGATCTAGTAAGTAAAATTTCAATTGGCCAACCCTGGGCACTTTTAACTTCAAGAAAATGAAGTTAAAACTGTGACCTGAATTGTCGTGCGTGGCGATACTTATACTAAAGCTGATAACCTGTGCAACTCATCCATACTTATCAAGAAAGAGGAAATTTCCTTTACAAATTGCTGGGGGCATATAAGTGAGACTACAGAACAATATCCTAAAAGTTGGGTAATTCTTTGGTTTCACTCATAAACACTATAATAATATACGCTAATGTGTATGTAATGAGATTTTATGATACATTTTCCTAAAATACAACAGAATGTTTTGAATTGTAAAGATGTCTTTCAGTGAAAGAAAAGTTTTTAAAGATACTTGTGTATATTTTACTTTCTACACGATTCTTCCTTTGTAAACATAGGCTGTTAAATGATTCTGTATTGAATAAAACCGAGAGACGAGATCGGGATTCGAACCCGGGAAATTCAGCTTAGTGCGCTGACACTCCCATTCACCTATAAATTATAATAACTTTTTACAACTTGCTATTACCCTAACATCTCAGAAGTGATCTCGCGCGCTCTACCGAAGGTCCCGGGTTCCAATCTCTGTCCCGTCTCCCATTTTAATTCTGTATAATATTATTGGAGGAATTGGTCTGGTGTAAACAGGTTGTTCATTATAAGCAAGAAAAAATTTGGTCATTCGGTCATTATTTATTGATTCATGGCGGCCATCTTCAGTGCAGAGTCCTTTGGCAAGCGGTGTCTGAAAGAAAGAGTGGCCCTCAGCCACCGCTTGCCAAAGGACCCAGCACTGAAGATGGCCGCCATGCGGCCGAAAAGGCCTTTTGCATCAATAAATAATGACAGAATGACAAAATCTCTTATTGCTTATAATAATTACATTCATCTGTTACCTTGCCGTGTGCAATTTAAAAGATTTATATATTATAAGTAGGTTGACTAATTGACGCTCTGTTGGTTTCAGTTCTTGCTGCGAACAACGGCCATGGAGAGGAACGTGTAGTGCGTTCGTGTGGGTGGTACAAGCACAAGAACGAATGCTACCAGTTCGATGACGATGACCATCACGAACTCGTCTGCCAGTGCTTCACGGACGCTTGCAACGGAGCACGATCCGTCCGCGGCACGGCGCCACCTCTGCTCATCGCCGTGTTTACTCTTTTGTCTTCGATTGTCGCGTTTAGCGCTTCTCGGTAAACTGTCCGCCATTGCTAATTTGTTGTTTTTTAGAGATGTGTAGTTGTTAGGAAACCAATTGTAGTGGTGTCTTGCTCCGGTCGATATTGGAGTCGTTCAATAGCAATGTCGAAAGGACGACCCCCAAAAATCTTTCAGATCGTACGAAAATCACTCTTGGCAATCTCTTATCTCATAATTGATGCATGTTTTCTTCACGCCTACCATTTCTAAAGGAAAACGATGTTAACATAAAATTTCTATCTGAAATCAAATAATTGAGACCTATCACGGTTTCAATGGATGTCACATGTTCCCTTTGAGGTTATCACATCAAATTAATTCGTGTGATGCTGGGCTATCCGGTTGGTGCCGCATCTGGTCGTTGTAGCTTGACGTTTCGGCTGTCATTATACAGTCTTTTTGCGAGCCGTAGTGGTCGCAAGCACTGACCGAGTCACTTCCGAAGAAGGCTGCAGCATTGCAGCCGAAACTTCAAGTTACTACGAACAGAAGCGGCACCTACCGGATAGCCCAGAATCACATGACTCCGGCTACGGAAACCTTCGAGAATATTCAAAATTACCTCGTGTCATGAGGAGATTGGACGTTGAAGTTCAAGAACGTCGATCATGTGCAAGGATTCTCATGAAAATGAACTCAACGGTAAATGGAGACCATTTACTACACGTGAAGATTAACTACAAGCGCGAAATACGCGAAATACCGTAAGCACAAATCCCTGTGAACGAAATTGTATTGTCCTCTTCACTTAACGTTTCCGACAAATCCTCACGTCCATGGTACTGGTAGAAGCAATTATTGATCACTATCAGGCACGTGGAACCTCAACGTCTGTTAACTGTTGCTCTGAATATCACGCATGGCATAGAGAATGCCGTTAAACGAGATTTTTCTACTTTAAATTACTAATTTATATGTTATGGTTAGGGTTATTTTATGTTACGTAGGTAGTTGAAATAATTTGACCTACACGGAAGAATTATATCTAACAACTTACAAACAATTTGGAACAATTTGGAACAATTTGGAACAATTTCTGCATACTTTTACGTTCATCGTGGTTTTTAATTCAATGTAATTAGTGGATTGAAAGAAAATAATCAAATACCATTAAAACAATCCATAAATAAAGAACTCTCAACCTATTATATTTTGCAATGTTATATTTTAAAATTATGTCACCAAAAATGTATCTTAAATTTTGAACGATGGTACGAATGCGCGAAAAGTATTTATGTGCCTTGATGCGATACTCAATAGAGAAAAATTATCCAACAGAAATATCGAAACAAGCGTATTATAAACTACTGTAATCCTTAGCATTTGTGGTAATATGTTCAAGTACGATGCAAACATTTTCGAGATGTGGCTGGGGGATTCCAAAATTGTGGAGGATAGTGAAAAGCGATAAGGGAGGAAGATGTAGTATCCCTTAAGAAACAAAAAAAAACTTTTAAATGTTTTGCTTTTGAAATGTAATGGCGATTGTTAGCAGTATGTATCATTAGATAAGTGGAGTACTATAATTCTTAAATGCCTTGCAAAAATGATTAGGATTTTATTTTCAAATAATATATAAAAAACACAACTTGTATTATCTCTCTTCATAAAATCTTCTAAAAATCTTTTTGAGGTACTGTGCGTTATGAGGAGGGGACAAATTTATGACCCATAATGTCTAAAGACCCTTTAAAAATGGTAAAATGATTGTTGATGTCGAGACAACAAATACTCTTTGAGGCATCCTGATGTTTTTTAGTTCGCTTCCTTAAGGTGATTGTTGAAGAAAATATCATTAAAAGAGAATGCTGATGGCTGATTGAAACGGGGACAAGAAATTGATAGATTAAATATAATTATGCAAGACACGAGTGTGTTTTCATGCACGCTTTCGGCTGCATGGAAGAAGATATTTATATATATATTTTTCAAGAGCAATGTTATTCTTTGTGTGAATAACTGGTTCTCTCGTACGTTATCTTTCTATATTATTCATCATTTGTAATATTTACCTATGAAACATATATTTATATGTATATTACAATAGTTTGAAGTATCCTCTGCCAGAAGGTAGTAAATTTTAAATCATTAGATAACATTATCAAGAGTATCAAAGAGAAAATAACATATCAGATGTTTAGTAATAATAAATTATTTTAATGAAAACATTTACTTTCTAATTAAACAATTATGTATTCTCTAATTTTTTAAAGTAGTATAAAAATTATGTTTTATTAAATATGAATTAATTAAAAAAATTCTCTGCTTCCAACGCTAATCGACTTATTTTGAGAGAATATAAATCGTGCATCCATGGAAAAATATTTATATTTCGTTCATAAAAAGACAATGCTTTAATGAATTATTCAATTCACCAAAATATGAATTAAACAGTATGTTAATGAAAAGATAAATAAAATAAATGTATTTATAATGTAATGATGAAGAGGATAAGTGCAACCATTAAAATTGAGAAAAGTATCAATTTCTTCTTCTTCATATCTCTTTTACAAAGTAATTCTTTGAGAAATTATACAAAATAATAAACATTGGTTTATCCTTAAGTGTAAACATGGACTAAGGAAGTTAAAGTGAAACATTACCTGCAATTTGAATTTGAATTCGCGTTATGGTATGTTGAATATCTATAAATAGCTCGCTAACAAAGCAAACGATTAATGGGTAAATATCAATTTTCGGAATTTTTATTTATTTCTGCGAATAAAGATAATCGCAGTATTTACGCACTTCTGTGATGCGGATCGCGGAGTGGTAATCAGCGTAATCCGGTTCAGTCAGTACAGGAACGTCGCGGCTCAAGAACTTGGACAGATTAATATAAAATACAATAAAAAGTAAAATAAATAATACATAAAATAAGGAGAATAACAGGATACAATCAAAAATATATAAAATGTTTTTATATTACATTAGCTGTTGCCCGGAACTCCTTTTCTTCTTAGACCAACCAACCCACACGTCGGGAACCGCGAAGGTTGAATTTTCGTTTCCGAGGCAAGACACAACGGTGGCAGCGCGACTGCACCATTTAATTAAAACGCTTTTACACTCTAAACTATTCGTCCAAATTTTACGATTTACAGATGTTTTTAATTTTTGTTAAAAGTACAAAAAAATTATGATTGATTTGAACCATTTTTATCTTTCTTATCACCCATTTTAAAATTAAAAATTAGATTAGCCTATGTTCATCCTGAACATATATTGTACGGTCAAAATACTTTTACTTCCTGGTTTTTAAAAACATGTACGGCATCCTAATTTTTCAAATTCATAATAATACAAATTTAATACAAAACTTGACTATGCAGTACATCGCGCGGGAGCCGCGTCGGTCGAATATTCGCTTCCGAGGTATGACGCGGCTGCAGCATTTTATTAAAAATCTTCTAAAATATAAACTATTCGTTGAAATTTTACGCTTTAAAGACGTTTTCTATCTTTGTTAAATGCACAAAACACGTAACCCATTAAACCCACAAATCACGTAACCCATGAAGTATTTCAACTCTCCTATTTTTCATAATGTTTTTTCTATAATTTAAATTAACCTTAGCAGATAGACTTATGCTATCGCGAACTTTTATGTTGAACTCTTCGAGTCGAACAGTATTGCCACTTATAGTTGTCATCTATATCTAACAGTTTAGGCAGCGTAAGTGAAAATGACAGATTTTTTACCCCGATTTCATCGATATTTATCTTTAACTTCATTTTATATCCTTCTTATCGCTCATTTAAAAAATAAAAGTTAGCCTATGTTCACCCTGGACATCTAAAGTATCTCCTTCCTATATTTCATCACGATCGGTTCTGTGGTTTAATCGTGATCAAGTAGCAAACAGACAGATACGCTTTCGCGTTACGCATTTATATGTCAGTATGGATTACGCCTTATTATTCGTAACTTTTACAACGTATAATAGTGACTGGCATTCAGTCGAATGAGCTATCGCCAACTCGAAGGAAAATGAACGGAGGCGAAGTGTCAAAGCAAAGTTTTTATTCAGGTATTATTTTATATTATTATAAACTATTACACATACTGTAAACTAATGGAGACGTTTACCTGGTTCTCTAGTATTCGGAATGTGTGCATGGTATCACTTAGTTTTCTCTCAAATGTTCTGCTGCGGAACGATTTTATTTAGGTGAAAAAAAAAAATTAAATCCAGGTTCTCATGAAACACTGATCGGAGTAAGTGCTTTAATTTTGCGATGTAAGGGAATATGTGTAGAAACGAGTTTCAAATAAAAGCATTTCTACGTCTATCCTGAGTCAGATAAAGGCAAATCTTGCCAGTTCAGCCTCGCATTCATTAGTGAGCTCTGAATGTAGTTGTCAAGAAACAGAAGTTGAAATATCATTTTAAAATAGCCATCAAATTGGGTAAATATGATCCTAGGACTGTGAATGGAGAATTTAAAAAATTTGTTCTTTATGTACATAACAGTAAGTATATGTGGTGGTATTTTATGAAAAATTTGTGAAGAATTCTAATACAATTAATGCCCATTAAATAATCAAATTAAATAAATAATAAATGATAACTAATAATATAACTATGATTTATAATAAAAATTTAACTATTATTTAAGAGTTGAAACGTGAACTTTTTCGTCCGTTAAAATTCGTAAGTCTATAATTATTTAATGTGTGAAGAAGCTGTGCAATGATATCTCTTCCTTGCTTATAAAGAAAGATTAACGTCACAAAAACCTGAATGCTGAGTCTACATTTTTTAGTTTTCCTACTTCTGTACTATTACCCAATAGGTTTATTACTAGCACTTTTGAATGGTTTTCAAGTTCTTTAACATATTTACCAAATATTCTTATTTCTTCATCTACTACGAGCACCTTAAAATCACATCATTTCTCACATACCAAGGAATGTTGGCAATATTTCGCAACATTTTAGATGGAATCTTTGAATTTTATTTGTTAGATTTACTGATAGGAATTGAGAAATAGAAAAGAAAATGATTCACCATTTCTTGACGAAGGGCAATTCCGCAGCTTTTCATGGCGAAATAAAAGATATACTAATCGGATGGAACCGGATGTGCCACTATCATACAAGAACAGGAAATTGTTCGATGATGAGCACAACGGAAATATGTTTATGAGCGGCAGAAAAAAAGAAAAGTTGAAAATATGATGGAAACACGAATTTTAAACTAGGATAAGAAAAAAAATTAGTTCAAAACTTTTTGGGGGAGTATTACTCATAGGTTATATAATTCAATAAATGATGAACAGGATCAATCCACTGTGCATCTGCTGCAATACGACAGACTAATGAACATTTTACGGAAAGGGGAACACAATTTAGTTAACATACTTTTTGATAGAATACTCTACACGCTTTTATCAGAATGAACATTATATTCGGAAGATGATACGAAATTTCTAGTAACTGGTGATTTAATTTTAGCCGTGACGTCGAGTAACTAAAGCAGATATAAGGGGAGGCAGAGAGCAGGACAGAAGAGAACTAGTAGAGAGAATTCGGCGGACGAGGTCGCTAGTTTCGCGGGAGTTGCCTAGACGTGACACCCGAGCGAAGGCCTCTTCCCTCTGCTCTCCTGGAGGGACCCAGCCGACTTTGAGGGCGAGGCTTGCTCCTAGAGTAACAACACCTCACCCCCCCCCCTCTTGGGCCTGGTGGCTGGAAGGACCAGAACGCGTCGGTTTAGGGCACTGCTGATCAGATCATCGTGACTACAATCGACCTCTTTTTTGTCGGGTCTCGACCTCACCTCAGCCTCTCGTAAGTATTAAAGACGTCGCCGTCTCGTAAGTATTATTAATCCACCTATCTCTCCTCCTTCCCCCCCCCCCTAACGTCGTGTCCAACCCCGTAGCTCGGATCGGCCAACCTACGCGAGCTACGAGCGAGGACCCACGACAATATATTGGCATCTAAGCAAATTCAAGGGGCTGAATAGAATAAATACACATTTTTCTCTTATAGGTATACTAAAAATTAGATTCTCTCACTATACGTAAAGTGATTTCATTATTATAGTTATTATTATTTTCTCCAAGTGTGTTTCTGGCATATGGGTCAGCTGTGGGAATAGTATTCCAAGCAGCTGTCGTTATCTACAGTTTTTGTACGAAATTTCTAATTATATTGAATGTATTAGGAATAATGGATTTCTCTATGACAATAATGGTTGCTTTTTTAAACCGAGATTTTGTCTAAGTTTATCTGTAGTGGTTTGTGTACGATTTCTGAAGTTGAAATAATTATGGGAAGAATTTGAGTGAGATTTTTCCACCACTGTTGAATTTGAAATGCTAGGTTGCTGTGTTTCCTGATTTTCTCTGCAGAGGTCTTTTGAACGTTGACATTATTGGGAAGTTTTAATAATTATTAAATATTAATTGGATAATAATATTATGATAATTATTGATTATAGGTTGAAAATTGTAAATAAAAGTTAATTCTTTATTTGATTAATTATACGGAAATAATAATAATAATAATTATTATTATTATTAAAAGAAGAAGAAATAGACATGTGACATTACAACTATCACTGGTTCACAAGATACCGATTTAAGTAGAACCTCGCCACAAACGTCCGTATTTCAACTCATGATTAGGACAATTTAAACAAGAACACAATTCAAACTATGAAATCACTGACAACGCAAATGTTTTAAAATACAACTCCTGTTAATGATTGTGCGTAATGGAACCCAAGTTTTTCAAGCAAAGGCACGAACAAAACCGAGACTTAGTCATTTTAACAGAGTGGTTATAAGTCTTCGGCCATTCCTCAATATTTTTCGAATATTAATGAATTTTATTTTTTTAAATTAAAATGTAAAACTTTTGTACTCGATATGTTCAAATCTCATAACTTCTTTTCCTACAATTCGTATCTCCTTTTCGTCCTTTACTATTCATCTTCCTACCATTTGAAGAATGAAGCGTATTTTTCGTAAATAACGGAAACCCAACTTGTTTTGTTTCCTGCGATTTGAGCAAAACGTTTTCAGATATCGCCGACCGATGCGCTGCCATCGCCTTCCTGTCGCTCAGCATCTGTTTCCATGGCCTCCGAAATGCATTCTTTCCCTCCCATTTGCATCATGAGCTTCCATTTGCACACATCGGACAGTCTTTTATCATCAAATCTGACGAAAATAGGTAAAGAAACAATTATACTACATCTTGTTATTTTTGAGGATACATCGTATGATCTTAAATCGTCTCCGCACTTCTAAATTTACTGCCCCTGTAAATGTAGCTTAATACTACGCTGACGTATGTGGTTTAATATTTCGACCCAAAAAATTGAAAAATGCGCTACATATTGCCAGAATTGCCAAACTAATGAACAATATGTCTCCTTTAACATTACGTTCAATAATTTTAAGTAATACACTATTTTTAAAATTAAGATTTGTATTTTATATGAGTTTTATGACTGTCTTAAACCCCCATCCTGATTAGAGGTATCAGTTGGTTTTTTCTCACTCTCTTAAGATGCAACAACAAGATACTCCAGAGCTTACTAATACATGTAGCAGTCTTAGACTCCGTCTCCACATTGCGTTGGCCGACGTTCGGCACATCGTATCTGCGTCGCAGAGACCAACGCAGCACATACATTTAAATGGAATCATCCCCACATACAGTTGCACATTTTTTCAGCCCTTTCGCCATTTCAATCGCCGACCTGCTGCGTATGCATACATGTTATGGAGTCGTCCCCACATTGCGTTGTCGCTGCGCGACTTTGACTCGCTGCCTAGACATTTAAACAAATCAGGATGAAAGCACAGGAGTGGATTTTGAAGCCCGCACCATTACGTTCGTGGGGACAGCCATTGCACGTGACTGTTGACAGCTCCGCGCGGTGGCAACTGGTTTTGTGGGGGCAGGTGATAATTCCAAGGTTCCTTTCCTTCTCCGCATTGCAGCCTGGCGTCCAAAGCGATGCGAAGATGGTGCCACAGCCTTATTGGTCTTACACCCCCCCCCCCATTATTAAGTGTGAAACAGTTGTAAAAAAATTGACGTAATGCCCGAATAGCCAGTTTTGGTGGGAGAAATTACTGTATATAGTTATATCAACCAGCAACAATTTTTCTTTAACGGGACATGTACAATATATTAAACTAAACCATTTTCATGCTTATTTTTCATGAAATAGTAAATATATCGTTTTTTGCATATATGGCAATTCTCCTCTAAGGAGTCTCCATACGAAAAAGTGATAATATCTTTGATCTCCGTAAGTTTAAACTTGTATATTCTCTTGAAGACAGAAATTAGATACAAAACATAAATGAAAAAGAAAATATCTCGCTTGCTTCATTGGCTCATACAGATTCGATACCGTTTCTATCGGATGGAAGGAAAGAATGTATCATTTAGAATCCATATAATTTTAATTCAGCTCCAGCAAAATCCATTTGATTCATTAATATTAAAAATACTCATTCATTGAGATGAAACGGAGCGAACGTGTTTCAAAAGGGAAATACCGCTCTCCTTTGTTCTCTTGTCATTTGAGCACCACGATCGAAACACAGCGATGTGCATCAGACAAGCGGGAGACGAAACAGATGCCGGCGTGTGTTGCAGACACGTGACTGTCGAGGGGATATTCGCTCCACGTGATCCAAGAAAGCCGCTGACGTCACAGTCATAGCTCCTCGGTGAAGAACACCCTCGTAGTTCCAGGTGGAGGTACAAGATTAACTTCATCCTATCAACTGCATCAAGATTTGTTTTTTAATACGAAGTACCGGGTGATAATATTTAAAGTTACCTTACGTAGACCCCGTATTTCACTGAAACTTGGTAAATACGTTACATACACCATTGGGGAAAAATGTGCAATAAAAAGTAATAGGTCAAATTTCGACCACCAGGTGAGAAGGGGCACATAAAAGACAAAAACAGACAAATTTGAAACACAAAACTTTATTACTCACACATTTTCTCAATATGCATTCACTTTGCGTCAATCACAGTACCACTAAATTTTTTCTCGATCGCTTGCAGAGACATGACGTGTCATGATTGCTTTGAATTCAGGAATATACACAAATAAATTTCAGGTGTGTGAATGTGATTGCTGTGATTTTGCATTTTCAACGTGTTTCTTTTTGTCTTTTATGTGCTTCCTTCTCACCTGGCGGTTGAAATTTGAACTATTATTAATATTGCAGTTTACTCCCCCCCCCCCAAGGTCCATGTAACGTATTTACCAAGTTTCAACGAAATACACCCTCTAGAACGGGTTCTACCAAGGTTTAAACTTTAATTATAACCACCCGATATTTTGCACTCTTTTGCCAGACATATTTCCACAAAAAATAGTCAATTCTGAGTTTAAATTTGCAATTAATCAAGGATCTATACACGTATAGTTCTGTATTCTAGGATGGAGATGAGTTAGTAAAGACACGGTAATCTTATGAGTCAAGAAAGTTGTTCCAAAACACAAAGAAAGGAAAATTTCGAAGTAGTATTTGTTTTCCAATTTTGTCCGAAAGCGTCGAGAAGCATGTGAAGAATAGCTTGAATGTCTGGTATTTTACGGCTTCGATACACAAGCTAATACAATTACTATCCTAATGGCATAACAGTTTCCTGTAACTTCATACAAGTTTTCTATAATTGTACTCGAGGAGCATTAATGCGGAAATATGATGCGATAACCTATTTCGGATTCATTACGTCGTTTCAGAAAAGTATTTGAGGACAAAAAAAAGTATTGGATGAGCTCATAGGGTGACTATAATGAGATAATAGGCACTTTCAATCTCATTATGTTCTGATGAAAAGGACGCCTCCCTCAAAGCAGCCAATTATAACGAGAGAAGCAAAGGCGAGATTAGGTTTTCAAGTTACTCATACAAGTGATAGGATTTTAAGCGTAAACATTGTGGCCTGAGGGGTATTTTAGAGATTGCTAAATAGATTTTTATAAGAACCACCATCTTTTAAACTAAAAGGTAACTTTTCCCCCGTCATTCTTAACCTATTCTCACTTCTTAAGCTGTCCTCCCGATAACGCTTCGTACCTGTAGATCACTGAAAGTAGGATGCACATGCAATTCAGTTAGTTCAGAAACCGGCGGACAGGTAGTGCAATTCCCGACTTCATAACTTTGATATCCACGTTCATTGTTAATCTGCGAGATGAATTCCCACCACTTCAGTAGTGTCAGGTTTAGAATTTTCAAAGTACACAATCGTTTAGAAGTCGCCATTAACATTTAAGAACTTCACACTAATGTATTCTTTTAAAGTGCAACAATAAAGAATTCCTTCACTTAATAAACAGTGGTACATTTATCATGGAAGGGGAATAAAAAATTTTGAATCTTACCACACATGATAAACAAAACAAAGAAGTTGAACATAGAAGCTGGCCAACAACAAATCGCAATGCGTGGTCGTTAGGAAAACTAGGAAAATGTAGAGAGACAGTTGTCAATATGTTCACAAAGAATGTATGAAATACTAAATCCAAGGAGACTATGCACAGGAGATGGCACCCATGGAGTGGACTGTGTGGGCGCCCACAGTTGTCGATTGACATGTTACCGGATAGCTCTTGAACTCGAGGGTCACAGCTGACATGTTATTTTGTACACGTTCTCTCTAGGCGACAGTTGCGATGATGCGTCGGCAGCAAGTGTCAGTTATACATAGATTTGGAGAGAATTTCTGCACGTGTGTTGTTAGTGTATGTAGAAACGAAACCTTATTGTATGTGCAATTTTTTTCTTGGGATCCATCATCACCGCCAACTTTCCCCCGTGAACCAGTATTTGTTTTCAATTTTTTCTACTTCGATCCTTTTTTTAAAAAATCGTATTAAACGTATAGCGGAAAGTATCGGGTATCGAAGGCTAAAGTATATCTACCTACTCGATACCACGACCCCGAGTATCGAGTATTCTGTATCAAGTATCGCCGGTTAAAGTATCGAAACTTACTCGGTAACGATACTTTCGTTCGAACCCTAGTCATCAGCACACGCGGCAACATCTATTTTTCGCACTCTGGACAACATGAATCTTCAGCGCCATCACACGCTGGTTATTGTAATTACGTTAATGGCAATTCCCGCTCCGAGTGTTTATAACAATAAACATAACAGGACAAATGAACATGATATAAACTGAAATATAAACACGAAATATTCTTTAAAAAAAGCAGAAAGTTTATAATATTGTATTGTATAAACCAGATAGTTTTTCAGTGTCTGTGCGTAAACTCAAACTCCCGTGTGTATTTTTTATAAATTTCATTTTTAATATACAACGTTTGTAATAATTAACTTCTTTGTCCAAAATTAATGTATTTTCTCAATCCATCAAGTGATCATTATTGATGCAATGTGGGGTAGCTACACTTTGTTTTACTGATTTTAAATTTCTTTTTTGTGTTTCTGGATTCTAGTTTTTAACCCTCTTTTTGTTTGACGTACGTAGCTAGCTTTGCAATCTTTACATTTTATTCTGTATACTACGTTGTTAATATCTATGTAATCTTCCTTATCTTTCCCTTTCGTTATCAAATTATTCCTTTTATTTTTAAATGTTGAAATCAATTTCATATTCTCAGACTTAAGTAATCCATGATGTAAAGTAGTTATGAACTTGCTGTAAGGAAACACTGCATAAATCATTATCTAGTGGAGCTTGCGTTAGTTGTTGCCTGTATTCAAGGCAACACAATCTCTTTTTTTTAACAAATTCTGTCTAATAATAATTAGCGGAAAGTATTTTATGCACTACTAACTAGAATACAGGACGGCGTAAATTCACGTCGAAACGAAGTGAGTTATTCACAAAAAATAAAAATATTATTCGTAAGTTTTTAATAATTTATTTAACTAGATTACATAATGGACGTTAATACTAGTATAATTAATAATTATTATTTAAATTATAATTATTAATTATTATTAATAAAATAATAATAATCAATTAGTTGATAAACACAAAAAATTTGTCACAAGTACTTGATATCAACAGCATAATGGGCTCTAATGACCTTGCTGTTGATAAGCCCTTAAAGCCCCACAAAAATAAATCAACAGCATACAAGTAAAGTACTCGTGTTATTGTATTTAAAAGCACATGACCCTTTCTTATCAAGACATATGAATTTGAAGTAGTTACTATTACCAGCGTGTGATGGCGCTGAAAATTCATGATGCCGCGTGAGCTGACGACGCTCTTTGTACACACAGAAAATGTTACCCCTCTCCATTAGTGCCATCTCCTGTGTAGAATCTCCTAGGCTAAATCAATGTCTTTTATTCTTCATTCTTTTCTCCCACGATGTGTCGTTCGTTTCCGTATGCTGAAATTTTTCGTTTTACCCAATCGAAAATTCATATTTCTATTTTATACAAAAATCCAATCAAAATCCAATTGAGCTTTATTACAATTGGGTAAAAATAGAAAATAGAAGTTTGGTACAATATTGAATAATAATTTTGTTGCACAGGGCTCAATTACTACTAATGGATATCGAGATTGCGATAGGTTGTGTATTCTATATTTATCCAATATCACTTATGAGTTGTTCAAGACTGACTGTGAAATCTTCGCTCGAGCCCACTCGTTGTTTGTATAATAGTACGGTGATTAATCGCATTTTCATTATCCTACATATTAGCAGCAAGAATACACCCAGAAATATTTATTTCCGAAAATTCAATTTATCTCTTGAACCAAGAATTGAAAAGAAAAAAATCGATCTTTAACAATCATAGGGACTCACTTCTCATCACGTAACTTTACAATTGTACTAATTCTATTACTATTAACGTCCATTATATAATATAATGAAATAAATAATTAATAACTTACGACTTCTTATGGACTTTGAATAATATTTATATTATATTTATCCAAGGTGAAACGTAGTGAGCTTCACAAAAAATATCAATATTATTCAAAATCCATATAAGGTTATTAATTATTTATTTATTTACAATTGTACGTCTCCATTTTGTAGACTCAATACAGTAACATAGATAAAATTCAGAGTTGATTTCTAGGGAACACACCATTAACATCGCATTGAGGTAATTATGCTCGTGACACCAAACTTAATTCGATAAAAGGTTCCGTGTTACCGAAGCGTCGTAAGTGTAATTGCCTCCTGAAACTGCTTCGGATGTTCAGTCTCTATAATTAGTGGAAAATGAGAGTTCTTCATTCTCCTCCGTGGATCTCTGCCAAAATGGACTCAATGAATGCGCAGAGATCTCGCCACAGATGCTTTATTTCTTTTTCTTTTTGCCTTTTTATACGTGCATTTATAATAGACGAAGGTTTCGATGGAGAAATTTTGTCATTTAGCGGGACACAGGAGCTGAAAAACGTTGTTATTGATTGGTCCGTCTTCGCGTAATGGTGAAAGAATAATAAATTTTTAGACAATATTAATTATGGCTCAATATAAATGGTATGAAGTTTTAAACAATAAAATATAAATCTATTGCGTATGTCCATGTGGAGGATAATACGTTAAGTCACATTCTTCTGTACCCTCTCACGCTTATTTGCAGGATATATTTTTATTTGCGAGTTATAACTTGATAGAATCAAAATGGGTGTTTAGTGAACGAGATTAAGAGAATTTACGTTTCATAAAAACTAAGATACACGCTTTTCTATTATCCACGACTGAAATGTCTATTTTATCGACTACCACCCTCTATTAATTGATATTTTTAAATATATAAATACTATACAGACGGTTAGGTAATTAGGTTCGTCAAAAATTAACCGCTTTAGCTAGCAATACATTATTATGAGATTAGAACTATTATCTATCACGTTAGTTATTCCCAAGTTAATATTTATTGCGACTGAATTCATTTATTTCCATACTTTTTATACTTTATCACGTAGTTTTCGTAGTACGTTTAATATTTATAATAGATTAAAATACAAATTATATATATATATATATATATATATATATATATATATATATATATATATATATATATATATATATATATATATNAACCATGGCACGACCTCCCCGGGTTTACTTTGGACCTCTATATCGGAATTTATGGGAAGGTCTGTTGCGTGCTTCCAGAGAGTAATTGGCAACTTAGTAAATTTAGTACACGAGGTCATAGGCAGTTATTAGCTGCTCTTTTTTAGCACTAAATTGGATTGAAATGAGGTCAGAATTTAAGCGCTTTTTCAGTGCATTATAACTTTTTGCAAAATATTATATTCGATTGGTACGATTTCCGTTCAAAGAAGAATAATGATGTTAAATATAGAATGCAAATAGGAGAGAAATTGAGTAATTTATTTGTACACTCCACCGTGTTCTGAGTAACAGAGAATCCTGGCATATTGGTGTCTTTTCCATCGTTTTGAGTCACGCAAACACTTTGCAATTTCCTTCGCGGAAACAAAGGGCAGTCGTATACTGTGGTGAACCACAAGCGGTTACTGACTGTGAGCATATTTCAACTTGTTGATCGGTTTTCTGTGTATTTCAGACCTCTTGCTAAACCCTGGGCGCCCAACGCCAAGTCCACATAATCCTCCAGAACATTAAACTTCAAACTAACACTACTGTCGCAGTAGTTGCTAAGCTGTGCTTCTCTAAGGAGATAGTAAATCTCACGAGATTTAATCAGAACTTAGTCCCATGAGACGTACTCTTTTTCAAGCTCTAAATCTCATTTCACTTCAGTGTGGGAGTGATTGAACTTGCAGTTTCTTAAATAAACAGGTATATTAGTACTAAAAAAACGGTAAAAACAGTGAAATGATGAGAATAATGTTTCACGGTAAAAATGTTTCTTCCAAATGATGAGATCTTGTCGGAACTCAACATTTAAAAATTCGTTCAGGGTATTAAGCCGCGTCGTCGTTTTGAAAGAAAAAAGACTCAACGCTTTGTTGGCATTAGCAGCCAACATTTTCAGGAGCTATTACGAATTGAAATCTCAGGTGTGGAAACAGGTATATAAACCAGACGTTGAGTTTTCTTTACAAAATGACTACGCGGCTTAGTACACCGAAATAATTTTTAAATGATGATCAAGTTAGTCGTGAAAACCCGCATCACTATCTTGTCAGAGCTATTTCTCAAGTCAAAATTTCATCTAAAGCTCAGGGCTCTAATGACCTCGATGTCGGCGAGCCGTGAAAACCCCAATAAAAAAATCATCTAAAGCGTCAGTGCCATATCACAGAAGATGTGTTGTTTTTCGCGTTGCGGATGTGTCAATGTAGATAAGGGCGTTTTGCCACTTGCAGCGTGGTCACTGCAGTAGCACAGAACAAAAACAATTGCTCGGGGTCTCTTAATGTGTTCTGTGGTTCACTCCCGTATTGAAGTAGTGAAGTGAACTTGGGTCACACGTTAAGTCAAAACCATTCCATTCCTTCTTGTCGTATTTTGACTTTGACAAGATCTCATCAGTCATGAGGCGATAGTATGTCTGATGGTTGTAACTAGGGTTAGGATTTTTATGCGTGCGACGTCTTTCTTGGAGTAAAGCTCGCTTCGCACCATACAATTTGGGCTCCAATATTGCATGCGGAGTATTGTGAAGTCTGCCGTCTAGTCTCAAAGGACAGAAAATGACGTCATTGCTGTCTACCCTGCATTCTGGCATGAAAGATTTGGAAAATAGTGCATGTTCTATTTTTCGTGCAGTTTTGCTTGCATTGTTGGAATGTCAATCAATGAAAATCTTGAGTCTCGTCCCGTGACTATAACAACAAATGGTCCGCCGTTCGAATAGGTTTAGCACGGATGAATTATCTTTTTATTGCCGCAAAAGTAAATTAAATACCAATTATTTGAAACAAATAGTCGTGGATGATTTTGTTGCTGTTCGAAGCGATCACATCACCGACCACGAAAAAATATTTTCGGTTTCCTAATTAATTCATTCATAATTTTATTACAAGCAACGCAATTTTACGTTCAGAAATGAAAACACCTCAGCAAGGGAAATATATGCAACAAAGAGTTATCAGTTAATATATTTAATCCAAAACCGAACCAAGTGTTAAGTTGTTAACAATTATTTGCCGTGAAAAAATTATATAATATTAAGTGATGCAGCCAAGTAACCTTAAGGTAAAAACAATGATCATTACGAAACAAATATCGGCGGAAAGAAGAAATAGATAAATCAAATCACTTTAAAGAAAAATATCTCTAGTACATTTTATTTGATATGTTAGGTTATATCGGAGACGATTAAGCAACATACTTCTAACACTTTTTGTCACTTCGTTTATTTGCATTACTTATTGTGCAAAAGATTCTAGTATTGCAAAATATCTCCGATGAACAATCTGTGCAATATCCACATCCATTTTCCTGAACAGTCAATACTCTGACACTAAAACTGTCACGGTAAAAATATCGTGTGAATCCAACACAGCAGAACAAAAATCACAACTGTCCGAATCGCAGACATCTAAGGACATTGGAAGCAAAAATTGCATGCTGTATTGGAGCCCATAATGCACCGTATGAAGCGAGTTAAAATTTAAACTCTTCGGAAAGATACCACAGTGTAAAATTTTACCTCTCGGTGAGAGAGGAGACATTTTTAGCACCTTTTTTCAGTTTTTGGTACCTTCATCTCTTTTCCTCTCAACCTATCCATCTTTCCCCCATTTACTGCATTCTTTCAATAATCTTCCCGCATTGTATCACTTATAAGAGATGTGACGTGTGAGTTTCGTTCCATTTATATATGGTTAGAATATATATCAAATATTTAATTTATTATTAATTAATGTTTCCTGAGCTTGCAGTGAACACGCAAACGGTAACCTTATCTACTTTCCTGGTGAACTGACTGCACAATGAACCGGTACCTGACTGCAGCTATTAAACGATTGGAAGAACCAAATCTCGAAAATAAAAACAATGGGATACGTTTATTTTCTATTCCCCCCCCCGCCCGGTCTGATGAGTGATGATTTGATGTACTTATTAGTAACAATGAACTGGAATAGGAGCGATTTGATTTCTCGAATTAATTGAGTTAAATAACACCTTTTTGTCCCTAATTTTAGCACTTTTTCCGATCTTTTTTCATATGAAATTTGCACCTAAAAATCCTAATCCTGGTAATAACAATCGTCTTTCAATCTAATTAGAGGTAATATCAGAAACTTCTCTATGTCAACGGATTGTCGTATTCTAATGTTGCACGCGTAAATTTTGTTTTTAGATTCTCTTTAAATACAATCTAGTCTATCTTCTTGCTGGAGGTCATTCTCAAGTCTTGTAATGTTTGTCAGAATTTGAGGTCTTGTTATTAGTCGTATCGCATGGTTCATTCCAGTTTTCAATATTTTTGCTCTGATAGTAGTTCACACAGAAGAGATGTATGTCATTAATTGTCTTCTGCATAATATACACAATTTGACTTTCATTCATCAGGCATTTTCTCGTCGATAGCAGTGGAGGGACGAGTCACTTTCGTTTTCAGTTTTTTGTTCGTCGTTTCGAGTTTTTTTTCCAACGTTAGTCCTTCGAATAAATTTATGTCCACATTATTCCCTGTTAGAAAAAGAGGAAATCTGTGTGACAGAGTTTCTCTCAATGAGAATTTATATTTCAGTGAAATTGGTGGGTTGGCATAGCCAACATCGAAAAATACCAATCGCTGGTAGTTTTTCTAAAGCTTTGTAAGTACAAGTATTCGCTTGTGCCATATTGGATCTAACGAAGCTGTCGCCATTTAAGGAAATGCATATGGATAACGCCTTGAAAATATATTTTACATTAATTTTATAGTTAATGAATGAAGTGCATTAGAAAAAAGAGTATTTAAATGGCGTGGTTAACGTTAGTTTCTACATACAAATATTCAGTATATATAGTATCATCAAATTTATGTTCGGATATCTGTTGAAAATAGGCAAGTACAATTCAATACATTTTGATAATAAATTCCTGTAAATCGTAGGGAAATGTATACATGAGTATTGTATAGCTGTTAAACAATCATTAATTTGTAAAATATTCTGACTGCCAATTCAAGTTTGTAACATATTGAGGTTCTGCGGAAATGGATAAATATATAACCTGTAACTGTGTAATAATGTTTGTCAATATCATACTAAGTTTAATACAATAATATATTATAATAATGATATAAAATTTTCTCATATACTGAATTACATTTGTTATAGAATTTTATACATTTTATTACATTTGTTAAAGAATTTTCATGGTTAAGATTTTTCACAAATTCACGCGATTATAAGAACTAATAAAAATCAAATTGTAATATTTCCGTGTCACGATCTGACACAGCAACTACTCACAANTAAAATTTGTCTCATATACTGAATTACATTTGTTATAGAATTTTATACATTTTATTACATTTGTTAAAGAATTTTCATGGTTAAGATTTTTCACAAATTCACGCGATTATAAGAACTAATAAAAATCAAATTGTAATATTTCCGTGTCACGATCTGACACAGCAACTACTCACAATTTAACTACAATATTTTTTCTTCAATACCTTATTTAAAAAAAACGATAAATTGTCAAAATTAAAGTGGCGCGATTCCTATGTTTACAAGTGCTATGCTTTATATTATGAATCATATTCGATCCAATACGGCGCATGCGAATACATGTACTTACAGTGCTTCATATATTTCAAGGAGTTACCGCTTTCTCCTCTTTGTATTTCAGCTGCAAATAGAAGATACGACACATTTATCTATCAAGTTCCATGTTTATTGGATTCCTAAATGTATTATCTAATATTGTGTAAAGTAAGTATTAAAACGAATCTCCAGTTTTACGAGACCATGTCAGATCAGTTTTCCATTCCAAAACATCTCTATTCTGTCAAGTTCATGAAAATCATTATAAATGTGCTTCACAAACAAAAAGACAGAACGGAGTTCGTTTCGAAGGTTAAAAGAGGTGACTACTTGAGGGTGGCGCAAAAATTGGAAACACTAAACCCTTGTCGTAAGGGCACAAGATCCCGAGTTCATAACACATACAGTCGTTATCTTCATCTGGACGAAGTCAAAACATTCTTCCATGTGTGTGCACACATAACATGATCCCGAATTCATGGTAGGTAAAATGTTTAAGTATCATTTATTGTATAGGCGCTAGTGACGCGGTAAGGAGCAAACACAAGAAGTACATGGTACCGTCGCTCCAATATCCGTAGTTGTTGCTCGTGTTCATGAAATACCTGGCATCTTTGAATGTGTACGCCAATCGCTCCACCGACACTGTCAAGTATGTGTCACTGTTTGTAAACGCAATTTTGAACATTTATCGTAAACACTGAACTTCTCAACTAACACTTTGTCATTTCTTTCATTTCCTTTTTCTTGAGTTTGCGCCTCACCGAGTCACTTGCGCCGATACATTCCTATACAATAAATTATTGTCACAGTGTCCTGTACTAACCCTTGATGTTTGTACCGTGAATTCTGGATCTTTCCGTGTACGGAAGTAAGTTGTTTTAATCCCTTTAAGTGGTTAGAAAACGAAACGGATAAAAATAGGATCAAAGTTTCCCAAAAATGAATCCTCTAGATTGTGCTGTAGGCTATAATAAGTTGACACGAACACAGAATTCTTCACCGAGTACAATAGTGTAACTATTTATTATATAATAAATATGTACTTAATTTGCACCTCTTTATATTTTGGAGAGGATGAGAATGTATGTGGAAATATATCTCTTGATTATTTTTTCTTCGTTTTGTAGCACAGTTGTCACAGAGCTTCGTAAGACCTACATAACTCTTTCTAGCATTTCCTTCCCACTCTCGGGTGTATTTTTCTTTTGTGTACTTTTATAATTCATTTTTCCATTCGCCGCGTAGGAATTTCTTGTGACCAACTTCTTGAGGACCATCGACCTCGTTTCATCTTCTCGGAGCTCGTTCTTCATCTTTTTTGCGGTGTGATTCGTTCTTTTTTTTTTCGCAATTGATTCGGTTCGCACGAGTGGGCGTCGTTGGCACGTATTGGCAGCGGCTTAGTAAATAAAGGGGACGCGATTTATGTGTGAACGAGAGGCGGTGTGAGTAGGCAAACGTGGTAATAAGATCCATGAGAACATTATTGAAGTAGAGAAAAAAAAACAAAGTGAAAAATCCCAAATATCAGGAAGAATATGATTAAAATATTTTATTTTCTTTACTTGATACGGTGGGTATCAAGTATGGGTGCCTTCATGCACACATACATGTTCCGAGCCAGTGCGTCCTCGAGCATCTGCTCCACCCTTTTCCTTTACTTGTGGAGGTTTTCTGCGTCGCACACCTGGAACTACCTGACCCAACTCTTGCTTGCTTCGGACCAGTATGAGCTGAACTTACAGGTTATTTTTCTATTTTGTATCATCTATCAACGCTCCCTTTCCTTTGCTCTACTCTCTTCTATCGGGTCAATCTGTAGCCCAAAAATCTTACTCTGACTAAACTATTACTATACCTGTCACTCAATTTTCCCTTTGGCCAACTCTAAGGTGTCAAGCGAGCCGTGCCTATGGGGTGAGTGGTACCGGCATTAATGGAATCACAAACGGAGTCTGAAGGATACCAGGCGACCTCTTGCTGTAAACAGCGTTACCTGATCATGGCCGGGTGGACTATTTCCATCTTTAGCTATTCGTGTGAAAACCATGAACAAAGACAATAATAATAAAAGCGAAAACACTGCTGAGTGACACAACCATTACCACTGACGGACACGTCTGTTACCACAGACGTTCACTGGGGAAGTCCCCAAATCTACTGAGGAAGCCCCCACACAAGCCTCTTGTGTTGAGGAAGTCACCGGACAAACAACTGTAAACAATGAGTTGGACACTCAAGCAAGAGAGGAAACTCGAACACTCTCTGACGCTGAGGAAGCCAACCTTCTTAAGAGTCCAGATACCCCAGGGTATTGCGGACAACTTGACAATGCCGCAGACAAGCTTAATAGGCTCTAACTGANACCTCTTGCTGTAAACAGCCTTACCTGACCATGGCCGGGTGGACTATTTCCATCTTTAGCTATTCGTGTGAACACCATGAACAAAGACAATAATAAGAGCGAAAACACTGCTGAGTGACACAACCATTACCACTGACGGACCTGTTACCACAGACGTTCACTGGGGAAGTCCCCAAATCTACTGAGGAAGCCCCCACACAAGCCTCTTGTGTTGAGGAAGTCACCGGACAAACAACTGTAAACAATGAGTTGGACACTCAAGCAAGAGAGGAAACTCGAACACTCTCTGACGCTGAGGAAGCCAACCTTCTTAAGAGTCCAGATACCCCAGGGTATTGCGGACAACTTGACAATGCCGCAGACAAGCTTAATAGGCTCTAACTGAAGACTGTACTGTCTGGCGCACAACGTAAGAAGACCATGAATAGCCATACTGACTGAACGTGGAGAAGCTTTCGACCCCAAGAAATGGAGGCCAAACAAATCCTGTAAGGTTAATGTGGCAGCAGGAACTACTGAGAGTGGCTCCAAGCGCAGCCGCTATGAGGAATCTACCCCGCAAACCTCAGACACTACACGGGATTGTAAGCGGTTCAAGAAAGGCACTGGAAAAGCAGAGAACCCCCGTCCGGGAACATCTGCGAACCCTGAATCCTTTAGAGAAGCCGTTATCTCCATAAAACTAGCAATTGTGCCAGAATCTTACCCGGAATTGAAACTTAAAGACGCCCAAATTGGGTGTCGCGTGGGAACAAGAATGGGATTTGGGGTGTTCAGTAAATCCTCTAGGACAGAAGTGTTCGGCAGCCAGGGAGAATACTACACTATACTTCAGGCAAAAATCCACGACATCCTTATCAATACATTAAAGGGGCTTGATAAGGGCTATTACGGAAAGCTCATTCTCATCCTCTCAGACAGTCAAACCGCCTTAAAGGCACTAGATTCTGCCCAGACATCTTCAAAACTTGTCTGGGAGTGAATACACTCTCACAATCCTTGCTCTCTGCAACACTGTGGAACTCAGAGGGTTGCCATGTTATGAATCTGAAGGTTACTTTTTCTATAAAATGAAGTGTCTACAATCAGTACATGAAGTGGGTTTCAATTTCTAAGCGGGTTTGATCGAAATTTTCCCGATTTTGTAACTCGCGGTTCTGTGCTCTTTACGCTGAGGGAAAATCTACTAAATAATTATTTAAGCAAAACTAGATTAATAAAAACCTAATAAACATTATTTTCCTTACTTATACAATATTCTAAGCCCCCAGAAAAATTATTAGCAAAATCCGAAAGGGTCGGGGAAATTTTAGGCCGATTATGACTGGAATGACCCATTTGTAATCTCTTTTGGGTAATATAAGCAGAATCCAAATTAAACATTTTAAATTTTAGTTTAGATTTCATGAAACATTTGTTGGTGAACACGGAAGGAAAGAATAGGCTTGGATCCAATTACTAAATATTTTTATCCGAGTTCTCATTTTTGGACGAATATTTTACTTATACAATGCTTGTAAAGTAAAAAGAGGAAGATAAGTTTCAGTTTTTCTTGTCCATAATGATCAATGTTGTTCGATCTGAATCGCGAAGGTACAATTGGAACGAATGCGTTATTCCAAGCACGACAATTGTTGAAAAAATTCCTATGTACAGGTGCAAGAAGCGCTCGCTTGCTGCTTGTATTCTATTCGAAAGCTGAGACGTTGTCAACTGTCGAAACAGTAATTTACGTATCGACAGCGGAGGTCTAGTGGTAGCGTCTTCACTACCTTGACACTGCTAAGCGGTAGAGCGGCAGAGTTCAAACCCTGGTCGGCAGAACTACGTGATGTTTTCAGCTGGTATTTTTCTCGCTAACTATGGTACCGAATCGACATTTGTCTGGAGTAAGAGAGAAAAGAAAACCAAATGATAACAGTTCCCTGCAACCTAACATCTCTCTTTCCCCATTCCCTTACATTACATGATCCTTCTCCATTATTAAGTCCAACGGTTAGGTAGAAGAGTGGACCAAATGGTCCGAACCTGGCCATAGGACATAAAATAATTAAATAAATAAATAAATTATCTGTTCTCAAAGTCATGTACCTTTATAAAAAGTAATGCTATCTGGCTGACGAACATGAATTGCCAACTTCTGCGAATTCAAGCAATACCGAATAAATATTAATAACAGTCACAAAAGTGAGTATTTGCTGTACAGAAATACAAGTTAACAACACAACAAGCTAAGACACAAGGTAATATTCATTCCACACACTCGATGCAGAAAGAATAGAATAGCGCCACAAGANGCGATAGATTTAAGCTTTCAGAAATTCGAACGTCGTGCCAACATAACGCGAGGTACAAGTATTATTATCTTTAAGGACGATTGCGAAATAAAAGCATTGGTGACATTGTGTACAAGTAATCATTCTAACGGATTATCGCTCGAGTCGTAAGGCCCCTTTAAATAGGCAATGCTTTCGCATTAGTAAGTGTGGCGGGTTTCGTCACATTCCGAATCTGGAAACACGATAGGTGGATGGGGGTGATTAGAAAGAGGTACTTAAATTTATGATGCAAATATACTGCTTACATCTAGTAACATCAAACGCAATGCTTTTTATCGGAAACTAATCAATTTGAACGTACGAAAATCCAAAATTTTCCAAAAGGGGTGAAATGTTACAGGAGTTCTTTCCCACTGGCGAAAAAACGCATAAACGCTATTCTTTGGGCAAGAACACATCATCCTGAGTTGTTTTGAACATCTGAAGCTCCTCTGCATGATAGAAAGTGGGTGGATATAGGGTGGGGGTGAGTCTTCAGATGTGGGTGATTTCCTAATCTCAGCTTCCAGGAAGGATAATATTGATTCGGTATACGTGAGACTACCTCTCCCTGACATCATGAAGTCTGATACTTGCTTTTCTCGAAATTTACATCTGTCTTCACTCTAGGGGTGTCCCTGCGTGAAAGGGGAGTTTCCAATTATGGAGTGGCCCGATAATACATGGAAGCTTCCTCACCCCAAATTTCACTCGGATACATTTTAAAACACAGATGTTATGAAGCGATGGATTTACTGCGCTACTTATTTTGACGCCAGTGTATAATTAAAATATTTTATTATTTTATTTCATTTTAAATCTAAACATCTTTTAGAGAGAAAATAACCATGGAGATAGAAAATATTAATAAGCTAAGGAGATTTGAATATTCTGAAGTGTTTCAAACTTAAACAAAAATCGGTATTAAAAATGAGTGTATCCTCGCCGTTCTTACTAATTCAGTCACTTTTATATTAATCTAGGGCTTCATGTTAGCAAAGTAACCAAGGAACCAATATTTCAAATGAGATTGACTGAGAGCGTGCACGAGTGGCTAAGAATAAAGCATTATAGAAAAAGGTACTCGCATGCGCAATATTAAATCTAACATGGCGTCAAAAAATATTGCTTACCGCTTGCAATCAGGAACAGTGGAGCTTTAATTTTGCCACTTTATCAGTTTTTGACAAGTTATTCAAGAAACAAATATCGTAATAAAATTTTGAAAATTTTCTGGGTCTGATGGTGATACGGATATGTTACACTTCTTTTTTTTAGTTTTTCTTAACGCGGGAAACTGTGTCAAACCGTAACCATAAAGACTGGGAATATAACCGACAGAACATTATAGAACATAATTGTTTTGCTTTATCATTATTATACTGTATTATTGTATTTAACTATATATAATTAAGTGAAATTAAGAACATATAACGAATAAAGAGGTATTCAGAAGAATAGGAGAAAGTAGAAGCATTATGAGTAGCCTAAAAACAAGAAGAGCAAATATGATAGGACATACTCTTAGACATAGTGGAATACTAGCAAGATTCATCCAAGGGATGATAGAAGGGAGAAACGCAAGAGGTAGACCACCACTCGCATACATCATAGACATCATAATGACAGACACTAACACAACATCATATTACGAATTGAAGAGGAAGGCGGAGAATAGAGAAGAATGGCGAGTTGCTGCAAACCAACCTAAGGGCTGCTAACTGAAGAAGAAGAATTAAGTTAACGCATTATTGTACATTTATAAATTATACATTTATCCATCAGCAGAAACTACATACGTTACAAATTTGAATTGGCAATTAGAATATTAATAAAAAATGATTGTTTAACATTTATCCAATAGCCGTGTATAAATTTGACTACAATTTACAGTAATTTTATGTTAACAAAAATGTATTCAATTGTACCTGCCTAAATGTCAACAGGTATTCGATGGCATCATAATGAATATTTATTTGCAGACACTAATATGAGTATTAGATAAATACTCTTTTTATACCGCACTTCTTTCATTAACAATAAAATTAATGTAAAATATATTTTCAAAGCGGTCTCCACAAGCATTTCATTAAAGGGGGCCAACGTCTTTAGATCCAATAATACTTGTACTTATGGAACCTTAGTTAAGAGAAAGAAAGACAGAAAGAAAAGGAGAGCCTTCAAGAGTATGAGAGGAGAGGCAACGAATGCTCTAGACGGAGACACGGAGCGGCGCTGCACTTGAGTGAGGCGTGAACTGCTGACGTCAGAGATTTCGGCGAAAAAAAAAAAGAAAGGAGAGAATAAAAAGATGGACGCAAAAAGAGTGAAAGTGAGGTTATAGACGAAAGTCTCTTCATGAAGACTCCGTTGTAAGATTAATACACGTAATCTGTGCTCCCAAGTTATCCAAGATACTCTGTAATGTTCTCATTGAATTAAGATATGTAATCAATTACACTGTATATTGGGAATATCACACTAAAAGTTCCGACGAAACTCACGTCATCTTAAGGGGAGTTAAATACATTAAAAGGACAAAATTACCATGGTAGCTTGAAGTATACAAACATTTAGCATCGACTAAGTACAATAACGACAAAATGTGACACAATTGTTTTATGAGGAGGTAAACTAAATAATAGTATTCCTAAGATAAAAAACGGAAATAGTTTTAATATGCGCAGGTATTGTCAACGGGAAACTATTATCATTGTATTTATAGTATGCGATAAATCTTTTTAGTGTAAGATGTTCGGGTTGTAAGCATATTCCAATATACTGTCGATTACCCGAACGTCAGTTATCCGAACGTTCAATTATCCGAATTGGCTTCATGGAAAAGAGAAGTAACAAAATTAATCGCGACGAATTCAATGCTTCCATTCACAGAACGTTCGAAGATCTATCAGCAATAATTTTAATCCTAATTAAAGGTAAGCTTCGCCTCTCAAGAAGTTCTATAATGGAAGCCTCAACGTAATAAAGTGAATTTTGATTATCCGCTTTTTTTATTATCCGAACCGTCCCTGATAACATTAGTTCAAATAATCGACGCTGACTCCACGAAAAAAATTGCAGGGATGATGGAGCATATGTATCATTAAGGTACAATACATCTCCGGAAATGTTTCCCGAAGGAGGAGGAGACAAAGACAGTGAGAACACAAAACAAAAAGGTGTGTGAAGTGCTCTATGAGGGGAATTGACATAGTGATATAGATGTTCAAGCTCGACAACAGCAAATTACAACAGATATTCGAAGTTCTTCCCATTAAACGCGAAGCAGGCCTCGCATCAAACTCACACGTATTGTGAGAATGTTCTACGTAGAGTCTTGCAAATTCTCACAACATCTGTGCGAGATGTGTACAGTATCATCCCTACAATATTTTATGTGAAGTTCTGAAACATTCTGTAGAGCACGAATATCCCTGGTTTTCCCATGATCTTTACAAAGAATAGGTGGTCAATGTTGACCTCCATTCCGCAGCAATCATAGGGTTTAATAATGAAACATCACTTTATAAGGACACTCACAAAGTTCTATCCTGATTATTAGAAAAAAGCCCATATCAAAACAACAATACTATTTACGTCTAATCAACATTGTCTATCTAAAAACTTTGGGTAAAAAAAGGACTCCTACTTTTGGTTTTCTAGCATAGAAAAAACGCAGCAAGAAATTGGTGGACAAAGTCAGACATGGTTTTCTTGCGAGAACTTTTTCGTTAGAAATATTCTCGATGCCATAAATAAATATTTTACGCGTTATAATTAATCGAATAAAATGATTGGTTTAAATTCATTTTTACTTCATTACAATTGTGTGCATCGGGTTCAAATCCTGGTTATGTCACATAAAATTTGTAGCTTTTCACTTTAAAGTCCCCTCCAACTACACCTAGTATCACTAATTCTTACTATTACTAACTACTCTTATTAACACCTCCACATGGGCCAAGTTGTTGGTTAACCCAGCTGAGCGAACCACCTACTAACAGGAACCCTACCACCTACACCCTATCGCCCCATGGAGATAAGCTTTAATAGCACGCTACACTTCCCATTTACAAATATTACAACAACATAAATTGTGTGCATATGGAATTTCTTTTGTGTAGATTACATGACAATTTTTAATTTATATAAGGAAATACTTGAATTTTGATAATTTAAAATATAATTATTTTATATTTATTGTAATCAATAAGTTAAATTCGCAATAGTAATAAAGTACAAATTATTTATTTCAACAAGTCTAATTCTAAGATCGCTGATAAATCACGTCTTCTATTCTCATGTACCGCTCACACGACTACATCGCTGCAAGATTTTTTTGTATTATTTTCTTTAATTTATTAAGAGATTTGCCCCAGGGTCTTATGCTACAGGGTATGATATTTTACACATATTGAGTGTAGAGTGGTACATTTGGTGAAAACACGATGAAAAGATAAATATTTATTGAATAATAAATAGAGTAGAAAAAGAAGCATGGAATCATAAATTGTGAAGGTAATCCCGTACGTCGTCAGAGTAATTTTTAAATTATAAAAAAATCAACCAAAAACAGTGTTAGAGTTTTTTAGCGTGAATTTTTAATATGAAATAGTTTTTTAGTATAAATAAAGAGTAAAAGCTCTGTAACAAATCAGTATGTCACATAGAGTATTTAGAGTTAAATTAGGTAGTATATTACAACATTTATAAAAATGACAGCGAATTTTGGAGTAAGGTTTGAATGAAAATTTACCATTAATTCTCTTTTAAAAAATATTTGGGGTCTTTCAAAGACAAAATCTATTGTATTTCATTAAGTCGATCGGAAAACCAACGCTCTTAAAAAGAAGTGGAGTACGGATATATTTTTTATTAGGAGAGATCTCAACCTCCAGCTTCTTCTTATGGATTCTCGTTAAGAAAAAAAGTAAATGAGTCATTAAATGATAACTTGACATTACCACTTTCAAAACATAAACACAAATTGAATGATATGTCATCCACAACACTCACAAGCATGATTCAAATTAATAGTAAAAAGGCTGAAATATTTTGAATTTAGTTCCACAGTTTTGTGTAGAGAAACAACAATTCGTCTCATTCCACAACTTACTTTTCAAACTTTCTCTCTCACCTCCCAAAGAGAAAAGAAAACATCGCAATCCGTTGTTCTTTTTTTCTCTCTTCATCTTCGGAAACTCTTTCACCAATGCTCCATTGTTCTTTCCAATCGAACCCCTTTGTCTCTCAGGCGCTTGTTGCACTCTTCGAATCAAGGGACCAAGAGAGAGGATCGCAGAGGCAGCTTAACTTCACACCGGTTGCTCCTTCCACTCCACAGAGAAATAGTTTTCACTTTATGACACATCGGATTCGCAGTTTATAAACTCCCCTCGCTACTTTAACCTCTTTCCGGTTGTTTGATTCAGAGTCAAGTTTAAATGTTTTGGTTACAATATCAAGGGTTATTATGCCCAGGGCAGCGGTGTATTGTAATAATTATCTCAAATTCATGTTTTTTTAAAAATTGTTACAATTTATAAACAATATATTCAAATTAATTATATTAAGTTGAATGAAAATGGGAGACGGGACTGAGATTCGAACTCGGGACCTTGAGCTTAGCGCGCTCATGCGCTTACCGACTGCTCCATCCCGTTCAGTAAGCGCATGAGCGCGCTAAGCTCAAGGTCCCGAGTTCGAATCTCAGTCCCGTCTCCCATTTTCATTCAACTTAACATAATTAATCTGTTACCTGGTGGTGAGGTTCACCGCAATCTAAGAGATTTCTAAGTATATCCAAAATAATCTATTTATTCCCAGTTTAATATAAGATACAAAAATAACACTATAATGGTAATAAGATGTTAAATAAAAAAATGTAACATTAACATTATTTGTCCCCTCCATTCCCGAAAACCATATGGATAAAAAATGTACAGACTCACTGAATTGTTCATTCCTCTGTACACTCACTGAGTTGTTGAGTCCATGGTTGACAGCGACTAACTAATTTTGAAAATCGCCCTGTAAAAAAGAGTTACGTAACACCAAGGTCAACATCTCGTATTTCAGCTCCGTAATGCAATGTAACGATATCACACAACCCTCTCACCCCAAAAGTACGTTACCTGATTTATTGAGGGTCCCTTTGGAGTCTCCCGAGTCATGTTAAACCTATGCAATAAACACAAGAGAAAACTAATGAAAATACGACACGCGGTTGAGATAGTATTAGCGTAGGTAGAATTAAATGACTAAAATATCCTAAATGAAATAATTGCAAAATTGATGCATTGCGTCGTATGGAGGAAACACGTATTTTCAAGAAAAAAGACCAACATTTTAATCACGAAAGTGAAAGCATTTGCTTTGATTTGTAGTAATTTTCCGTAATATTTTTTCCATCACTATAGGTCACCGGATATTACAAAAAGATATTAACTTTTCCGAAGTGTAATGTATAAATCACGCAACCGTGCATTTGGGCATTTCAAATGAGACAAGCTAGTTTTTGAATATTGTTTGCCTGTATTATTAACTGATATAAATTAAATCGTGTTTTTATCATTATAATTCATTGTGTTCTATTATATAAGTTTTAATGAAGAAAACAATTATATTTCTCAGTGATTTGACTAACTTGGAGTTTAGTCCCACCTTGAGTCGTAGAGGTTTTAAAAAGTGCAATTGAGCGAGCGGTCGGCGAGGTCTCCTTGAAGAGAAGCGAACGATCTGCGAAGCGAAAAAGTTCTTGGGCCGAATGGTTGTAGGGAGAAGACAAAAGAGTCGTTGACGAAAGGGGGAAAAAGAGGACGGAAGGAGGTTGGCGCACACGCGGCACCCACAGGTCGACAGAGTGGGAGGGGACGCGAGAAAGAGAGGAATCGAAGTCCAATGTAGGTTACGCTGCCACCACTGAAACTACAGATTAAAGAAAACATCAAACAAACATAGAGGAAGAAGAGGAGAGTCTAAATAATTTGGTATTTATTCATTCGAGTACTTCCCCTCTCACAAGTTAACGGGTACCTAAACGGTTTCGGTAGTAGTGTGTAGTAGGAATGGGCAGTAAAACCCTATTAATATAACAATCTATTACTCTAAGCGATTCGTCGAAAATATTACCGCATTACAGCCGATTTCTTTATGAATTGGTACTATTTTTACGATTATTTGCCCTGATTGTTCTATTTTGCTTATATTTTTGAGAATTTTTTTTAAATTTTCCTTCCACGTCGGATACTTTTTTTGCACTTCTTTACGTAAGAAATAAGGTAAACAATAAAGTTATTAATTGCGTTAAGTATAACATTGATAACCTTTTTTAAAGTAAATGAAACAATGTATAATTTTTAGGATAAAATATTTTTATTGTTATACCAACATAACTTTAAATTCATCAAACTTTTCAGATATTAATAATAGATTAATCATGTTACGTCGAATGAAAATGGTAGACGNAATACGCTTAGTATGAGCCACAAATCAATAGTTTTAATGAGAAACAAACTCACTCTCAAGCTCTTATTAATATTGATTAATCAATGGATAACAATCGTACAATACAATTAATCTGTCGAAATATTTTCAATAATCTCCCATCCCTAGTGCATAAGGGAAATGATACAACGGTCATTCACATTTACATCAAGCAGTAAAAGAAGATTTACAAATTGCAATTAAGTATGATTCGTAATATCGAAATAATAATACATCTAATACTTTTTTCACAAAAATTCGTATTGAACAGCGCAAAAACTGCATTAAGCTGTCTTTCAAACTTCCCGAACAACCTTGAAAGTTGTTGCCACGTCTATTTGAAAAGGGGAAAAACGCATAATGTAATGAACTCTCATAGACTTTTTGAAATATTTTGTTTTGTACAGCTTCAATCAGCTCAACTTTGTCCATTATTTTTCAGCTGTTGTTTTCGTCGTTTCGTCGTCTGATATTTGGATTGCTGTGATTGATCGTCTCTTGTTTACTTTCTTCGAGATGTAAGGTAGATTACTCTTCATCCACTTCTCCGAAAGTAAGAAGAAGAAAATATTTTTTAGAGCAATCAATGTAATAATTTACTAAGGTACTTTCGGATCATTGTTCAGTTAATATTTCGCAGTTTTTGTAAAGCGGTTTTGAAAACAATATGATAAATTCAATATATCATTTTTCCGAAACACTTCTTGAACAGACCGCAATCGAAATGTCGTAAGATGTCGCCGAAACTGATTTTTAGACCCCATCAATGTAATTTATAAAAAGTGTTAGAAGTGTTATACACAGTACTGGGAATTTATTCAAAACAAATTTTTATGTTATAAGGCGACCAAACGGCTTCGGCTTCGAGAAATTCTATTTATCTCTATAAGCAATGATTGAAAGAAAGGAAGTGTTCGCATCAATCATGCGAAATGATGAATGCTGCAGCGTCCATTCACTTAACATGACAACCATGTCTTTTCACTTTCCAAGAATTCCATTTTTCGCCCGTGAACTTTGAGTAACAGAATGAGAAGTTGGAGATGTGGCCATCAAGTGGGGTGAGCTCGAAGTCAGGTATGCAGGTTGAATCGCTGCCAAGGCCGACGGACTTCGAATTAGCTGCTGCCGTTTCCGCCATTTGAGTTTCATCTCGCGTCCGACCGCAGCGCCACCTCCGTCCCTTCCCCCCCCCCTTTCACTACACACTCCATTTCCAAAGGGCAGCCACTAAGACTACTCAACAGAGAAAAAACGTTGACTTTGTTTTTTCAACAACCACATAAAATAAAATGACATATTTACATGGCAACAGTTGAATAAATGGACCTAATGACCACATGTACAAGCTAATTTACTCTCAGGAAGTAAGCAAGGGACCATCCCAACAATTCCGATCGAAGGGTGCAAAGGAAAACTAGAGAAAATCCCGATCGGGATGGATATACAAAGATAAAGACTGTACCAAGGTTGGTACAGAGAAATACAATTCGGAGACGCATTTGAAATGTCGAGTGTATAAAGTTAAGATATTTTAGCAACAATTGAGTTAGCTTAGGGGATGAAGGCTCCCTGTAATTAATATACTGAAAAATATTTCCTTTCTCGTCGTATCAATATTGTTTTATCTCTCCATTGTATAATTTCAGTCATATTATATTAAATATACGTCGCTCTCTCCTTTGTATCAATGGGGTACTCCCATAATAGATCATGTCTCCAACCATAAAAGCATTCCCCTTCGTTAGTGTTCTCTACCTATATCAAATGTCAGCCTAAATTGCGAAGTCCCGAGAAGAATTCTTTTAACATCTCACCACACTTGCACCCATACCCCTCTCGCAATTTGCATCCCCAACCTCCCCTTGAACTCCAACGAAGAAGCGCGAGAGCAGGCGGCCATTTGCGCCACTCAACATTCAGGAGGCGCTGGAGGCTGTCACTCCAGCAGGCCTTGGAATCTCTCGAGGGGTGACGAGCTCTGGAAAGAGAGAGCAAAGAACGCGGAAATGAAGAAAGTGCTGGAGACAAACTTACCCTTAGCACAGTTATAAATGGATAATTGGTACAGTTATTAATGTATACATTTCACCAAATAGTTTTGTCTCGAAAAATGTCTTGAAATAATTAAAGACTTACATTTTTTATGGACAAATTATATATAGATACGCCTTTGATCACCCTTCCTTATGCGTGGCCCTATACTGAGTCCGTAGTGAGTGAAATAATTCAAACTACATTACTACTGAAACTATTACGCCCAGGATAACTCGTAGGATAATCTAGGCGCAACAACAAGATTTGCACTGGGCAGCAATAAATACCCCCAGAGTGACCACAGACACAAGTCGGTGGATTTTAAATTATAAAAAAAAAAATAATTGTCCAGGATCTGAGAGTCGTCCGGCTAGGCGGCACGGTTAAAAATAGTTCTACCGAAATAATCCTTTGACAACCGAATCACTTCTATTAGTACTTGCATACACTACAATTTGACTGCCATAAAATAAAATTTTCATGACATCTAACAGCTGAAACAGTATACATAAATACTACAGAACACGTAAAAAATGAGGAAAATGGTTGATTGTACTACACAAATGAAATTCGGTCAATAAAACATTTATTCATGAAAGAACTCAGTAGATTGTACTGATAAAAAATAAAAACCACACTAATTGAATCAGAGCATTGATCGCACTTAGAACTATTTACACAAAAATAAATTACTAAACAAACATAACATTGGAATACTAACTTCACTACGATAATTACCAGCAGTTTCTGATCGCATAAATAAGTCTCTTTACGGGAAAAAAATAAAGTGGTCCCCACGACTCGTAGTCCGAAGATACAACGCCGTACATTCAACCTATAAACCTCGTACTGTCTTCTGCCTTCCTTCACGGTCGTAGCGGCGACGTAGACGAAGTCCAAATCAGGTGATTCTTACGAGCAACAACCCTTGACATAATTCAGTTCTTAAGCTGAATGCAAGCTCCAGAATACCTGTAATTGACTCGTTATAGTTTAACAAAAGATAAAGTTCTTTTCACTACGTCCTGTGCTCCGTGCAGCATTTGTACACTTGACCTATTTTCAGTGATTTCTTGTCGTCTTCGCAAGCGTCGGGGAGTGCCAGCTGTCTTGCACTGCGCTGTTCGAGGGGCGAGAAGGGAGGGGTTGCCTGTCTCTGATTGGGGGTT
>NNCF01127891.1:609222-643723 GCA_002313205.1 Laupala kohalensis
AATTATTAATGGCGTTGAGAAATGGTGCAGTGTATGATACTACACTTTTACTAAAAAATGAAATATCATAGTGGTTAAGTCACTCATTTGATATATCAAATCCCCACGTCGGGACTAGCAAATTGTAACGTATTAAAATGGTGTAGTGGGTAACACTACCCTACACTATTTGGAAATAAAGATAAAATGACAGAATGGCCAGTCTTTGACAAAACTGACATACTAATTTAGTCAAGACCCACGTTGGAGCTACACTTGAAAGATATTAAAGATTTTAGTGCTTAGTGGTATAGACTACACTTGTTATTAATCATGTAATTACTCAAATAAAATAAAATTAACTTGTAGTTAAGCCATGAATTGAATTAATCAAGAACTACACGTTGGATAAGCCAATGGTGATGTAATTCTGGGTGGTGTAGTGGTAACTATTTATTACCAGACCCACTAAGCATTTTTAGTCATATCCTAATGGATGTATTTAGTGAAGGGCGGTGTTCTGCCCATTTATTAAAATAAAAACACAAACAATGAAGGTAAAACAATACTCACAGTTTCAAATAATATTGATTTTAATTAATTAACGACTACATTTCTTACAACCTAAACTTCTAAGCTACACATGCTGTCACTTCCCCTTATCGTTCCCCCAAAATCACATGCTTTTAAATTCACATTCTTTGTACACCGTGGTATTGATATTTAATGAGTCCCAATATATTTATCTTCTTCCTATAACTTATTTTACAAAATATTGATTTTGCAAACAAAATCTAACTTGTTCTGAATTTCAGTCAATGTCACTACCATCTTCCATAGAAAGTTCTAAGTGATGGAACAAGCAAACACTCAAATCGCATTGAGCACTGCTCTCCTCTGCTTAGCACTGGACGTAGCCAGTCATGCCAAGTTACCTTACTTATTGACATACAATAGAAGATGAGCTACCATTCACCGAGCTGCGTGGGTGTGCCGGGTGGTTCTGGGCTCAACGACCTTTGAGCTCCTTGCCATCGTGTTCGTCCTCGCCCCACAGCTGGCAGGTAGACGCCGCTCCTCAAGACTCATTCACGGTTGACACCAGTCACTTCGAAGTGGTCTAGCGGGTTAATTAAAGTTCTCGGTCGCCCTATCCGAATAAATAACAGCCGGATCGTGAGCCGAACACATCAAGAGAGAACTTTCTAAGATTTGAGCCGGTTTATGAATCGATGACCTGGTAGTCGTTTAATGCGACACCGAGTTCCTCGTCGTATTCGTTTATGAGAATGATGAGTAACTCATCGTTAAGATGCGCGAACGAACTTCGGACGATTGCCGCGATCACTCATAAGATCATCCCTCCTCAAAATAACGATCTCGAAAATCTAAGTACTTCAAAAATCTCGAAGTCCTCAGTAAGTGAGCAACTTCATCAAAATCTCAAAGTCAGTCATCTGTAATACACAGTGAAGATAAGCTATATGTGATCAGTCCTCTGCGATAAGTCGTGAGTGATCAGTCATGATAACATAAGCTCCGATAAGACAAGATAAGCTTTGAGCGATTTCGAGCACCTCGTTAAATAATAACCACCCCCTCTATTTCCCAAATTTTGGAGGAGAACGCTACGTCCATCACCATATCACGTGGTCTTTTAAGTCAATCATTCTTTTGCATCCACTCCATGTGGAGTCCCCGTGACACACGTCCTTCGGCGAATCACAACGTCTTATTTTAACAATATTTTGGAATTTTCCAGCGTCGCCAAGACGTGACCGCTAGGCACCTGTCCCTTCTCGTGATCTTTGTTTTTTAGAGCCGCGAGCCTGCTCTCCCATTGTCCTAATCATTGACATAGATTCTTTTCCCTCGTCAAGTGACACTTGATCACCTTCTAAAGAAATCCCGGTGTTTCTTGTTCGTGCATACTCACACGACCCCCGGTGACCTTCATTCTGTCAATCACTCCTTTTGTTACTTAACGCGTCGGCAGAAGCTACTTGCTCACTGCCCTGCGTCATGTCCCTCCGCGTTGATCCTAATGACTCCTCAGCCTCCTTAACTTTTCCTTTTTTAGGGTGTCCTTTGCGATTCCTAGTTCCGCCTGATGCCCCAAAAACCGCTCCCTCGAATTTCCACTGCGTCTTCACCCTCGCCTTTGTTCAATTCTTTTCAAAGCTACCCCAGGTTAAATTTGCCCTTTTTTCTATTATGACTTCTATTTCTTTATCTGTCGGTTCCGCACGAGCTACTGCGCAGAACGTTCTCCCTTGAAGGACATTTTTATTACTGTATTCAAAAGTATTTTTGAAAGGGTCAGTCTTTCGACTTTCCAAAGCGTCCAAAGGAAAATGAAAGATACCCTAGCCCTAATAGCGTCGGGATCGAAGAGAACAAGAGGTGACCGAGGGAGGTCAGAAAAGAGAAAGGAAGGAGCACGGCACAAGTAAGTGGGAGTAATGCCAGACTCAGCTCGGGACCCCGTGTTCGCCAAACACGTACTTACTAGATGTAAGTCCCCTGGGTATATATATAGTGTTTCGGCCAGCGAGAACCACGGAATGACGAGTGCTAGTGAGGCTCAGTTATTGATTTGTTTACTCACTAGAAGCATCGTGAATTTGAGATAGGAGGAGCAGCGTCTAGATAGAATCCAGATTGTTAGTCGCATAGGATGAACTGTTCATACACCACAGCTATTTAAACTTAGACATGGAAATGAAAAGCTACAAATTTTATCTTACCCCACCACCCGGGAATGACTTGGTGACGAGCAATCACGCTGACACGAAGGGGAAATATTTATATATTTCGTCCATAATAGGCCGTGTCTGTAATTATTTTTTTCATTAGAATATATATAATGGACGTTATTTGTAGTTTTGAAATTGTTATTTAATTCAAACAAAACTACCCGGCGTTGCCCGGGATTTGAAATGAATCTTTAAACATTCATTATTGGACATTCAAAATTTTATAATAACAATAATTGTATTTATTGAATACAACAATAACAATTGATTTATTTCCATCGTTGAACAAACAAAAAATACATCAGTATTCAAAGAAAAAATTGATGTATTTTACCCTACAGTGGATATTCAAACACTTGTCAACAGGTCTGGAATTTTTTAGTCCATTTAGTCCATTTTGCAGACATATATTTTTGTAAACACAAATGAAATAAAATATTACACAACGTTTTATCCTTTTTGTGGATCGTCATCATCATCATCATCAGGCATTGATCTTACATCTTAAGAGCTGTGAGCTCACGTCAGTAATGATACCTTAGAAAATAAATAAAATCAGCTGGGTACAACATAGGTGAACACACTTTCTTGTTTAAATGCATCATTTTTTTTCATTTAAGATTGCCCTTATTGAATGGAGACGTTTTGATCTTACTTCTAATCACCTAGGAGTGGCAAAAACAATCTTCCACGAAGGCCATTTTTTTTTTTTGTGGGGCTTTAGGGCTCGTCAACATCAAAGATCATTAGAGCCCTTCCACGAAGGTCACATGTAATAATGTTTAGAATCCTATATAATAGGGAGTTTTTGCTTAACGCACCTGGGAGCTATCGTATACGCTATCCAGATGTAAGTTACTTCTGCGCATGCTCAGAAGTTATTGGTACACTAATTGTCCTAGCGTAGTACATTACGTTGCCTCTGTTTGTCTATGATGTTTGTGGTACGCTAGAAAAGGAGGACATGGAGGATTCTGGTCTGGATTTGAGGTTATGTTAATATCTGAGATTTGTTGGTTGTGTGTGCCGTATGAGCACGTGCTGATGAACTCACAGTACAGTTTAATTGAGTACGTTTGTGTAGACGTAGTTTGTTTGGATTTACAATTTTTATTATGATTTGATACGAAGGTACGCTATGCAAAATGCATGGATTGCACTATGTACGTTCTGCGATTAGCGTCATCAACGTAACGTATACGCTAGGAAGCGTGTACGTTGTACAAAAACACTCTAATATTTCAACTTGTTCCAGATAATTGCAAAAATTCGAAAAATTAAACATTACCCCAACTTACCCCACTGTCGTACTCAGAGAGCACTCACAAATACCCTTTTTGGTCGCCCTGATTATTTAAATGGATTGTTTAAGAATACAAGCGGAGTCATCTCGTAGAGCGTTATGAAGGAGACTTCTCCCTGGGAGACACTACGCCGTCAACATTCGTTGGCAGAACATCAAATGCGCGCAGCCAAACACGGTGGACATTCGTCTAGATAACTTGAGATATTCCTTTGACAAATCACATCGAAGCTCACGCTTCCACGAACTCTATTGTTTTGTTTTCTCTTCTCTTGCAACTTTATTCGCAAAATTACTCTTCCGCGAGGAAACTCACCAAAGAACTGCGGGAGAAACAATAAACGAGATAAAATCCACAAATCACTGGGAGAACCAATTTCGTATTTCGCAACGTAACATACAAACACTTCTAGTTTATTACCATGTTTAGTTCGTTTTCTTTCTAAATGAAGAAGTATTTTTATTGGATAATAAAATTCTTAAATTGGTTTACTATTGATTGTGAGATTTAGTTAATAAGCTCTGTTTTTTGTTTTATTTATTTACTAATTAAGCTCGAAAATATCTCAAAGATTTACTTGCATAGAATCACGTTGTTCTATGTTTCACGTAAGTCTCGAAATCAAGAAAAGGGAGACCAAACCGGAGCGGGGGCGGGGCTGTGTAAAAGGAATATTTTATGGTTTTAAATACGTATTTTGTGGATTTTTGAATTTTGATTCTGACAGACATGTGAAATCATTATTAATTGGAAATATCAAATAATGCCAGTTTACTCGTAATCAATTAAAAATGTTATTTTTTAACAAACTTGAGTTTCCTTTTAATTTAGAGGAGCGTTCCGATGTAATAAAAAGACGAAAATAAACCGTGTCTTACGATATGAAAAAAATTGATAATAATGCTTACTCCTGAATTACTTTCTTGTGCTTTATTAAATACAAATTTGTTGGTATTCTTAATTTTATAACACGTAGGTAACTATTTTTATTCTTATCTCAGGGGTGTGCTTAAATGATATATCCGCCTCTGCCTTTGAGCCCTTGATCGGAATTGATGGAAGGGTTCCTTGCTTCCGGAGAGTAAATTAGTTTATTGTCCTCCATGTGGTCATAAGCAGTTTGTAACTGCGTTATTGACAATAAAATTATTTAATATCTACTTGGACCTCAATTGTTTCAATGAATTTTGTCTCATTTTGATATTGTCTCAGAAATCAATAACATCTTAATGCAAATAATTGGATAATATATTTATTTCTGCATAGAATCGTAATAACATCTGAAAGACAATCGCCCCCTGAAAGTGCTGAACAAATCAAGCAACTGAAGACGACAGTCCTTCATTTCGTTCTTTTATTTCACAGTCTTCGAAAAGTTGAATTGGAAGAAAACTTTCATTTCCAGTAAATTGAACTCACTTTTCACAGACTGCTTTCTTCCAAGTCAATAGTTTCAAGTGGATCAAGTTCTATAAGACGAAATATTACCCAAGACAAATAATCTGTCCTGAAATAAAATCATTACAGTAGAACGTGGTACGTCCCAGTCTCCAGTGCGTCCGCGAAGGTTTTATTAACAAAACCACATTTTATTCACATTTTCGCTTTACAACTAAAGAATTTTTTTTAATACAGTAGTTTGTGTGTGATCAATATTAAAAAAAATACTTTATTGAATAAACCATTTTTTGGATTAAATATTTTAAGCGGTATTGCAGATTTATTTTCACTCCTGTTTTTCGTGCGTACTTTTTTCTTCTAATAATTAATAATCGTTTATTTTTATCTGTACTCAAAATTGACACGGTTGTATACCATATTTATGTAGCCCTAACCTGACCCGGGTTTTTCTCCTTCTTCCTTTCGGGTACAGGCGGTAGCGAATTCATATATAAACCCACTAGAGTCGGGCCTAGGGGCGGGACTATCATTAATATTGTTATAATCAATTTCAAATTTTGAGTAATTTTAATAGTTACGATTTATTTTGGGAATAATAAAGAGAGGACATTACGTAAGGTGTGTTCATTTTCCAAACCCTTGTCTCTGGGCCATGTTACCACCATATAGACCATCTTTTATACACGACAATTTATATTTTATAGAAAAATTAGATAAACGATACAGTAGTGACTGACGAGTTCTTTGTTTTCAGATTTAATGATCCAGAAAAGAAGTAGACAGTAGTGAACGGTAGTCAACTTCCTTTCGAACATCGATGTTGAAACATGAATGCCAATCGATGTAAAACTAAACGCTGCATGATGTTATCTCGACAAGAAAGTAACTTTTTCGACATGTTAATATTCCTCATATGAGCCATAAAAGCCACTTGTCAACATTTTGAAAGCAGCCCCTTTTTAACACGTTTCTATTCTTCCCAAAATCTAACATCATTCTATTCCACAATAAAAACTGATTCAGAAGCGGCATGGGCAATGAGAAATTATTTTATTTGCTTGCGAGAAAAAATTAGACTCAATAAGATGACTACAGCAGCACACATGCTAATGTTCAATGGGTGATCATATCCATGGGAGAGCTCGGACTGCTGGGATTCCTACGTTATCATGCATATACCCTTGCTGAAATCAAGACGAGTTGGCTTTCGGGTTCATTGACTTCAGCAAAAGGCTGGGATTTGCATAATGTCCACCAGACTATAATTCACTCTTACGAAATATTTGTTTAAAAATTTATATTAAATTCATCATTGCCTTTGGGCCCTTCATCGGAATTGATGGGATGGTCTCTTACTTATTTCCGGAACGTATATTCGTGTATTGCAACTCTCGTGATCATACACAGCATGGAACTGCTCTTTTGATAATAAAGTAATTACAAAACTAAGCTTTGTGTGTGCCCTATAGGAAGCATATTAATTTTCTTCGGGACACATTAGCATGATCCATTGAATCATTTTTTTTGAAATGTTATCAAGCAGTTATCTCATCTGCATCTCCGTTCGAAATGGTGAAGAAACGGTTCTAATTTTTTTCTGATAAAAAATGTCCTTCAGGGGATTTAAACGTATAAAGTTAAGGATTCTGATACTTAAAATAAGAATCGAAGGATATTCTCTAGTTCCTTGAGCCCTATAAAAAATGAATTTATTTGTTGAAATATGAATTTATAAAATTATCGTTTTCCAATTCGCCAAGCCCTTTCGAGAGTTATGAGCTGGTAAACCACCAGACGAAGGTACTGCGCCATGTAATGAATGACTGCTGGTATGCAGTTCACACACTAATATTCTTTGGAAGAATGTTTTTTACTAAAACTTTTTCCATTATCAAACAGACACGTAATTTTAGTATAATTTATTTTCTTCTTCCTCCCAAATATTGAATAGGAAACTTTATATGTGAATTTAGGGTTATCACTATAAATGTATGTGTTAAATTAATGTCTCAATACCTAAATACGCTCAAGATTCCAGGCGAACGGAAGAAATAAGGTCTTTAAACTGATGGAAATATAATCGTCTTGCGACATTATTATTTGTACTATGTAACCAATTTTAATTAGTTTAAATCGTTTCAATAGTTAAATATAAACTTTATTATAATTATCACAAACATAAAATATATTTAAAAATTTTTACATTTAAACATACACACAAAGAAACTATCAACTTACATTAAGATAGGGTTTTAATGTCCTCGATGTCGGCGAGCCGTAAAGCCCCAATAAAATAATACATTAAAATAAAAATTTCTATTTAGACCACGAGGTACTAAACTTGGATGCCATATTTATGTCACGAACGCTGCATCGAAATATCTCGAGGGTGGAAGAAGAGGCGGGGGTGGAAAAGATGCGTCTACTCATTAACTGGGCTGCGTAATTGTCTGCGAGATTGTCTCGCAGCGACGACTGACAGAGAGCGACGAGGATGGCGTCGTCGGGATGGCTGACACGCGCTGAGATAGTAAGTATACAACCGCTGGCGAGAGAAAGACTGCATATAGAGTGCGTCTCACGAGAATGACCTCCGGAAACGGTGGTCAATCAGTGTTTCCCGCTAAACCAAAAACTAAAAGTATTGAGTTGAAAAAAGGCGTCTGTCTGCGATATTTCCTCTGGCCACTCACCCATACGTCATGACTTTTGACTGCTCGGTGGAATGTTCTACGCCGAATCAATGCACAACACTCGCAGCCTATTACTATTAAATGATAACTGATTCATTTCCCAGTAGCGCGGGAGACGCTCTATGACATCTGAATAACGTCAGCTGAGGACGAATGTGAGCAGGTTAAGGATTAGCAGACGACGATGATAGCAAGGTAGGAATATTCTAATGATGAATGCCCTGTACCACCGAGCAACACCCTACAGTCGAAGCAAAACTGCAAAAAGAGACTGGAAAATACAGCGATTGTCTCACATTAGAAAGTCCCTTTCTACTTCCGACCTTGAAAAGGAAGGTGTAGTCTACGCGTGCGCAGTAGGCTACGTATTTATTATTATATACGTATTTAATTTTTACCGATTCCGTGCAGAATACTGACCGTGGACATAGAAAGAAGAAAAATTATCATAATATTAATTCTCGAATATTAGCTACAATTATTCGAAAAGTATATTGATACAAGAACCAGTATGATAGGAGTTATAAATGCACCTATAACAGTAAATGTGCATATAGCGTAGATTATGAAACATTAATTTTTACTATCACACGGGATGTGATAATTTAAGAAATAAATAAATGAAAAGATAGAGGAAGTATTAAGAGACAGACTCGTACCAGAGACCTCACACTCTCAAAGCTAGAAACCGCTACGCCACGGGGACTCGACTATCGAGTTGAGATGTTGAATTTTATGATTATGAATTTTCGAATACGAACCCATGAAATTTCGAATTCGATTTTCCCAAACATTTTGAGAGGTGAGTCTTCTCATTTTATCTATAGGACTTGTTGATAATGAACTCAAAATGCGCGGAAAATGGTTTGAATCGGTGTTGAAGAGATCTGGCCCTCCCCTCGTCAGAGTTTCTCTCGTTTTGCATCGACGTATCTCTTACAACATTATACTTACTATCTCTGTGTTGCTGACTGATGCAGGGAGTGGCGTTCACTTAATTGAGGAGATCGGCACTTTTTTTTATTGCCAAGAGTTTGAGATGCATTGTGTAATTTCCGACATCTTATTTATGAGATCTTATAATGAAGTTTTCGCCCAAGAGTTGAATCACCCAAAATAACAAGAGACATTGAATTATATGAAAACAACTCATCGCTTACTTTCTTTTCTTGAAGATCGACTTCTTTATTTAGTCTTCGACGTTTATTTCTGGAATGGAAAATGGTTAGTAAATCTAGTTTATAATTACGATGAAACATTTAATTCCTCCTCAGGGGTAATGAGTGGTTTTACTTTTAGTGATTTTCACTTCTAGGCGAGGCTAAAGAGTTTGTTTGCCTTGCATACATTGATTACCTGCAGTAGTCAGTCAGTGAACTAATTTCACTCAAATTTTGGTACGAAGGAAAAATTAAAGAGTTTTAGACTATAAAATTTGTACACTTAAAAAGTGAATTCATTGAAAAACATAAAATCCAAATTTAAAAAAAAATTAAGCAAATTGATCTAAAATTTTCAAGAATTCTTAATAAGGAGTTGCAGAATAAAGTATGGTAAGTATGTATTCTATCACACTTTCTCTGACAGTCTCTTCACGATATCACTCAAATTTTATAAACTTCATACTTCGTAAATATCAATTCACACGTCATATACTTTATATAACGTGTGATATCAAAAACTAGACAGACCTGAAGAGGAGGCCGGAATTGTAGAGCGTTGTCAATGTCAACCCTAACATTTGTCATAAAGAAAAGATGTATTGTTAAATGTGGATTTGAGTTGTTTTTCGACTGTCTATAAAGGCACGGTGAAACCTATATGATAAAGTATGGTAAGTATTGATGGAACATCAAGGTGGAAAAAATTAACAGTTGGTTGCTTTATCGAAGATGTGAAATGAACAATTATATCACTAAAGAAGATCAAGCTTACTCATAGGTCTGCTAGAGATTAGTAGGGGTTGTGAGTTGACCGAGCGTAAGACCATAACTGTCGAATTTCCACCGCTTTATTGGTTGATAGTGCACCAACTCAATTCACAGGTGTACGCGTCCAAGAATCAAAGCCACGACTTGAAAACAGATGAAGAAAAATAAACAGAACAGTTCCTTTATATTTTCGAAGTACGATAGTTTGCTTTAATTCAATCACGGACGAAACCAGAATAAATAATTCATTAATAATAATTTTAGTAAGTAAAGCGTGCGATAAGTTTTTTCCGCTTTCTGAAAGAAGACGAGCGAGTAACGCCGGGAACTTGGGTAGTCTCTATATACAAAGAAGAATGTCTGCTTGTCATTCATACATAACTACAGTTATTCCGAATTTTACACACATGAACTGCAGCATATTTTAGGTTATAAACTTGGTGGGACTCATTTTTACTAGTTAAGCCAGTGTGTACAGTCACAAGAAAATTAGAAAAAAGGTTGCGAAATCAACAAAATTTTGAGATCCTATAATTTTCCTCTTATTTAGAACTATAAATGTGCAATATTTCTTAGAGATATCTTAAAATTATGTATGAAGTGCTCGAAAATAAGGGATGTTGGCGATTTATCAAAATCTCATGTAGGCAGTGATCTTCCTGTTAAAGGTGACGTCAGAGTGTATTTTAAATATTTTACACTGATCGTCTCTAGAGAGTGTAAAATACTCTCTAGTCCTACAACTCCAAAAATGAAAACTTTTCTGAGAAAAACATGTTATTGGAATTGATAGAAATTGTTTCTAAATTATTACAATGTATTGATTTTTAAATTTCGTCGTTATTTTTTGCTTTCACAACTGACTGGGAAAAAACGCAAATTGTTGATTTTGCAACTTTTTTTCATTTTTAGCGACTGTACAAACTGGCTTAACTAGTAAGAATTAGTACCACCGAGTTTATAACTTAAAATATGCCCCAGTTCATGTGTGTATTAAGAGTAGCAGACACATAAAACTAATTGAAGTATTTTTATGTAAAGAGTGTGGGGTCAGAGTTATTTGTCGTACATCCGTGACATATCTCCCGCATGCGTCCTCGTCCCATGATCACTTGTGTTTGACGCGATGAAGACGCTCCGGCGACGAAGCAGCAGAGGGCGTCGCGACGGCGGTGTCTCTCTCCGCGACAGAAGCGGGCGTCGAAACGTCGGTCGCTCGCACAGCGCCCGCGCCCACTCTCACTCTCACTCTCACTCTCACCGCAATTCTCATCCAAATGGTCCGTCAATTAATTACACTCAAAGACATGTAACATTACTAAGAGAAAACGTATTCCTAGGAAAACACGAACGTGAACTACCAGTGTTTATTAGTTTATCAAAAAGCAGTAGCAGTAAATTAATTAATTAATTAATTAATTTTCAGTTTAACTGGCTTATTGGTAAATGGTTTGTATGTAGTGTAACCAACATTTCTACTTCGCCATTGTTCATAAGTACCTCGCGTTCTGTTGGCAGTACTTTCGGTTTTCGTTAAACTTTCGTCAATCGCCAACATCGGCAATTAATTCAATTCACTTGCTCTCGTGGCGCTATTCGGTTCTTTCTGCATCGAGCGGGTGAAATCAACCCGCTCCTTTGTGCCTTTGATGTGTTATCTTTTATTTTTTACAGCAAACAGTCACTTTTGTGAGTACCATCAATATTAAATCGGATATTACTTAAATACGTAGAAGACGGCAATTCGAGTAAGGCAGCCAGATTGCATTATTGTTTGGTAAAGTTACATATAACCTCTGAGTAATAAATGAATACTTGCACAATCGAGAAAGTTGCAGCTCCCGGACAGAATACAAGCGAACGCTTCTTCAACTTGTACGTCGAAATTTCTTCTCCGGTCGATGTGGGTTCGAATATATTCATTCTTTCGAATTGTAGCTTCGGGGTTGAGATCACACACCGTGGGCTATTGTGAACGAGAAAAATTGAAAATAATCTTGCCGTTTTACTTGACGAGTATTGTATAAGTATTTGCACAAAGAAAAGTATTCAGGTCAAATCTTAAGTGATTAGATAGAAGTCAATTCTTAAAATTTGCTATGAAGTTCGGAGTTGTAAGTTTGCATACTATTTCGTTTCCTCAACAACTCACCAACAAATATTACAACATTTTCGGTTAAGATTGATGTTTTTAGTACACGTAAAGCACCCTTACGGGACTGTGATATTGCTACATTGCGTTACGGTGGGGTAACGGCGGCATTGCGTAATCATGGAACTGCATCATAGAATGTCTGTGTGCTATTTTTAGAGCGTAGAAATACGCGGAGAGACATAAACATTGACATTAAGATTCTCCAGAATCTGAAATAAACATCGTGTTACATAAAATGAGGAACGAATCCTCTACAGAGACTCCTTTCGTGTTGGCCTCTTAAGGGTCTGCTTGTGCGATGGCATCGTCTGGAGTCTCGAGCGCGATCTGGCAGCGGTTCAAACGACGACTCACCCATAGCGAGGGCAAGCGCTATCTGACGGGGGAGGATCATAACGCTGCTTCAACATGTTATTGCAATACATTACATTTCTTCATCATTAGAATACATGCAGGAAAATAGAAGAGAGCAGACTTACAATTAGATCATGGGGGTGTATTAGTTATTCGGTTTACGTAACTTGAAATAGAGTGAAAGTGATTGTCTGTATCGTAAAATTATTTATTGTGCCAAAGTTGCTTTCGTCAACTTGTCATTTTGTCGGTCTATAATCAATAATGACCGCTCGTTGTCATTTTCAGCGGTCTATAATCAATAATACAGGATTTTAGCTGCAGGTATAATGATCTCAAACATACTACTCCTCTTCATATTTACATATTATTGCATATTATTATTATTTATTATTATTATACGATCATTTTACTTGTAGTTATACTCTTGTATCTTTGACTGTAAACAACTGAAGATAACATAAGTTGTCCAAAGCCTCTTTGGCACAATAAATATTTTTTCGGTACCGTTAATGAAGTTTATTCTGTTTTAAGAAGATCAGACAACAAATAAATAAATGTGTAATATTTGTACAATATAATAAGTACGTTTGAATTAAAAAATACGTTTTTCCTGATATAATTTGCGAACATTTTCAAAATCTTGTCTATCCGCGCATAAAATTTTCGTGTATTCAAAATGTTTCCGATTAGTATAGATACATTCAGAGTGTCTTCTCTTCATAATGCTTGCGTATCGTTAAAGTGTTTATGTGGTAAAATATCATTAATACATTTATAATTACCATTTAAAAAAATCAATGCTTTGCGTATGAGCGCCTTAAAATTTTATGAACGCAGTGAGTCCAAAAAAAAAAGGGAATGAATGAATATATTATTTGTACAGTTATCAGTATTTATTTTATATACCTCATCTGTCCATGAATTTTTTATTTATTTTTCTTTGTTTTCTACTTCCATGCATAAAAATAGTTTTCTTGTTTAATTTTTTCAAATTTAAACGCTCGTTACTTAGTTTAATTTCATACGTTATTTATTCTTACATAATTTTACACCGAGAAGTCGAAAATGGTACTTCCATCGTGATGAATGTATTTTTTATTAGAAAATTCAACAAATGGAACAGAATAATCTGAACATTAGGAATAATATTAATTTTTATTTAACCGCGAAATAATTTCAACTGTTTCAACGTCCATTAAAAATAATATATGCTCATTTATAAACATAGTAATGACTAATATTTGCATTTAAATACATTTCTCTCACGTGTTCGTTACATGCGACCTGATAAATAAAAATCGGCATTAAAAGAGTCAGTTTCTGCTAAGTTGAATGTAGCTATCGTAATTATTCTTCCATGAACTCAATGATTCTGCAAGAATTAATAGTAATATATTATCAAATAAATTTTCTAATGCTCAAATGAAGAGTCAACTGTGATGTCATGTTAGGCAGCTTAAAGATATCTGAATAATACTTTAAATCCTCCTCCTTCGAAATCATCGTGGAAAATATTTTTTTTTCTATAACTCATTGTCTCCAACAAATGCATTGCTTATACTCTTTGGCGAAGTAAAGAACTCCGTAGATTAAAAATGAGAAATTAGAATAAATTGAGCCATGTTAATTCCAAAAACAAACAAATGTATTGCACCTTAAATTTGTATAATTAAAAAAAATTCATTCGTTGCGAATGAGAAATCGTCGACTACTTGGCGTTTAATCAGTTTTTTGTGTCTCCGGTAAAATTATGTTTTTGGCCCTTACAACATTTCCCATTTATATGCATTAATTATTCAAACGTTCACAAGATTGTGGTGCAATGCTTATACTGCGTTCACGGGACACTTAATGATAATCAGGCGTGTTTTTGAGAAGTATGGAGTTGTCCCCGATCCCTCGTTTGTGTAATATTTACTAGTTATCTTCCCCAGCCGTTGCGTTCGAAAATTGGGATTTCGAATATTACCAGTCTACGGAACTTCCATCGCAGAGCGTTCCGTTACACTTCAGTGAGGAGCAGGTTGCATTTGTCAGGAGTTGCTGTCGAGAGAGAACGGGATTTAGAGCAGTTATTTGAAGCCATATTTATAGGTTAGGGATATATATTTTCCGAATGAAGAGATACTGTCATTAACTATATGCTAAATTAAAAGTAATGGAATTGTTGGGCTTCCTGTTCGTGTTTATGCGTAATCTGATGGACTTTCAGCTGAAGCCCACTATCTTGAGCCGTGAATTAGAGCGTGCATCAAATCTTATTTCAATACTCACTTTTCACTTGACCCACAAAATCCATTTTCATTCATATATGAAGTGGAGATTTAATTACAATGATTCATTCTGAAAGTCAGGGTATTCTCTTGTCAATAATATCAAAAAAAAAGTTTCTTTGGCAATTGTATTTTCAGAATAAATTTTTTGTTAGCTTTTGTCACATCGTGGACGTAACACTCCATTAATAGATCGCGACCCTGATCTCTATTGAGGTTGAAACCGTTTCATATCAATTGATACCATCAACTTAATACACATTCTGCAACACCTGAGGAAGTGTTTAAAATATACGTTAGCATAAAAATCACACATTTGAAATTTAAACCAAGCACAATTACGTAGTTTTTCATAAAGATTATGTAATTAACTTATATATTTAATTCAATTACATTTATTGAGTGATAATTAACAAAAACAAATATTAAACCCAATCTATGGTGTTGTGAAACTATGAAAATCACATATTACATACGTTTACAACTATGCCTCGTATCGACAAAATGACAAGTACTTTTAAATAAAATATTGGGAACAAGCATGGAGACATAAAAATTGTAGCTGTAAAAAAATCAATGTAGGAAAATTTTGTTCCAAACTGACATCCTATCCCACTATCTTACCACAACCAACGGTTGAGTAGGAAAACACATTTAAGCTTCACTCTTTGAAGCTCAATCATGGAGAATTACTATAAAATGGACGATATACTTTCCATCATATGATATACATATGTCATCTTCACGGACGCCCAGTTATTTAACGGACGCCCAGTTATTTAAGCAATTACCAAATCCACTCTTCTCCGGAAATTGAAAAATGGAAAATTTTAAAAGGTCGAAACTGTTAACAAATCTTTATGTTATTTCGCCTTTCTTGTTCTAGGACTTCTTTTGTAGCTTCTGAAACTACGACGCCTACAAGTATCTCCAAAAAATATGCGGTAAACACCGTTCAATCAGTGTAAACTGTCATATTCACTGTTACCTGACTCGCCAATACTGATCCCTAGGGGGCACATCAACATTTTTAATCATCATATGAACTATATTTCAAATCACATCTACTACCAAGTCACGTTAGTATTCCTCTCGCTCTAATGTTCCAATAATATTGAACGGGTATTGCACAACCATTAAAAAGATCATTCAAAATAATCCCTTGGTATTTTATATCAATTCATCTAGATTTGTAATGTTTCATATACTCCGTTATATTCGCTTTTATGAGCACAGATATTTCCTACTACGAATAACGTAACATGTTTACTCGAGAAATGTGTGGTTCAATATTATGATCCAAATAGCAAAGATGTTCGCAATAGTAATTGAGATTACTGGAATTGGGACAAACATCTTAAAAAAACAGTAAATTCCTGTCATTAACCACCGCTTCAAAGACACCATAAAGAAAAGAGAGCAAACCCATAGCGAAACTAGTGGTTCATAAAATCTACGTCTTCAACGGCAGCAGACGAATTTCGTGGTAGAAAGAAAATGATCCGTTCGGAGCTTCAGAGGAAACAGCGAGGAAGAAGAAATATGAGAAGAAAGAGAGAGAGAGACATTAAACTTATTGATTCCAATTCCATGTAATGAAGCTGGTGTAAAAAGAGACTTGTAGACTCTAAAAAAATGTGAGATGCAATCGAAAACTTTGCTTATTTACAGAATGTCTTTACAGCTCTCACAAAGAAGAGTGTTTTCTCACCAAATATATTCTTATTTCTGGTCCAAGTTTAGAGTTTGCGGCATTGTAAAAATTATCGAGTACGTCCCACTCAACTTTCCAGAGATTTCTTATAAAAAATGTCATAGTATAAAACAACCTACATGCACAACTATATTGATAAAAGTTAATTATTTGGCATTGAAATACGAACATGTAAGCAATTTTAATTCAACAATATTAATCATACTTTGCATTTTTCCTGCAATAACTCTTAAGAATTTTCCTTTGAAATTTCGAATAAGTTCATCGATTACTTTTTCCGATATCTATGCGTCAAATATTCATTGGAATTCATTTTTATTAGTATAGATTTATTACATCCGAGTGAACAGTGTTAATGCGACTACTAAATAGTAACATAACGTTACCCCATCTTTTGTATAAGTAATTAGAATTAGAATTTCAAGTAATTAGAATTAGAATTCCAAGTCTATTAGAGTACTTGGGTTATATTGAAAATATGAGCAAATTTTCGATCTCAAGCATTGAGTTTAATTGAGGGTAATTTTGCTTTTTGAACTTACATGTTCTGTGTTGTTTTTTTTTGTAAATGGAAACTCATTTCATGATCTTCGTATGGAAGAAAACTTTATAATGGAGGATGCAAGGGTAATCACTTAATTCCGCAGATGCGCAACACAAGAGGAGCGCAAATCATTGTTCAGGACGCAGGTGTGATTTCAAACACGGACGTACGATAAAGGAACTGCTCGCGCAAGTTGAATGATTGAAGCAACTGCCACTTCCGCGCTTCTATCACCGCTCCATGATGGATTTCTTGATCTCACAAAGCGAGAAAGTTTCGTCGCATGTCTATATACGCCCAAGTACATATTTTGAGACCGGTGATTGGCATATATTGGACCATTTTTTCAATTTTCTAGAACTGGAGCATCATTATAAAGAAACATTGAGTATGTTACACTTATGTCATAGCAAAGGAACATAACACGCCAATGAAAAGAGCGACAGAGTCAGCTCTGAGTGGTAAGCTACTCAACGGAAAAACCGTATAAACCTATCTTGCATTCTGGCTCTCAAACGGAGAAGCGCTCAGTATGTTGGTACCAGCGCGACAGAGAGCACATCCTCCAGTTCATATATAGACCTTTAGTGGTCCCACCAAATATTTTGTTTTATTTATGCCTTTTTGGCGAGGTTCAGCCATGAGACCTGCTCTTCCAATTAACCGTTGGATTTGGGTAAGGGAATTGGGAAGGAGAGGTGTTAGGTTATTGCCTTGACTCCTCTGGTCTCAAATAGACCCTTATTGGTGCTGCTAAAACTCCCTTCGCTCTCTCGTCGGCAACCGTCACAATCAGTTATCCTCCCACTTCATTTGCTGAAACACTACCTTGTGGAGCAAAATCGTAATTCTGCTCGCTGTGGTTCTGGAGCACGCGTACGTTGTTGGGTGAAGAGTAATTCATTCCTCGCCATGGCTTGCGTCCAGCCACAATTCTGAAATTCTCTCCCTGCCGTAGATCTGGTAGTTTTGAGACGAATAAATGAAATATGTAGCGTCTCTATGTCGAGGAGGTATCAAAAACTGAGAAGTATGACTACATATTCTTTATACAATAAGATTTGGTGTGTAGAAGCCGTTGCCACTTAAATTCTACTCATTGTTATGATAAGACACTGCAGCCCCCATCGCAAGATGCTACAACACGCAAGGTGCCATGATGTGTTTTTATTACATGACAACCGACGATATCCGAGGTCGACATATGTGACCAGTTCACATAAACATTGGTGCATAAACGCTCCATGAATCCGGAGAGCGCATACGACCCAGAGAGCGCATACNAATTTAGAATAAAACTCTGTTACAAAAGTTCTAGACAGACAAATGCTGGTGCCAACAACCGTCGCCATAGAGAGATAAGTTGTTGATAAAGTGAAGAATTCTCATTCTACGCGAAGCTCGCGCACAGGACACATCGTTCTCCGCTACGCCTGCGCCATCGCTCTTCGTCCAGCCCGTGTACACGCTACACGCTGGCACACCGCCGCGAGGAAACTGTTATGAGTTCAACCGCACCTACAACGATGAGACGTGCCTCAATCCCGTAATTTCGTGCCCAGATAGAACCATCACTACAAGACGTCTGCCTCAAATCACTAAGATCAGTGAGTTACGGCAGAGAACAATTTGAACTCCCTCTTAAGGAAACAGCCGACAAATCATTCCATCTTACGTGCCCCTGCTGTCGTTCGGCACACAGATATTTATTTCTATATTTGTTACATGTTAATCGGAAATAAACTTGTCCTATTTTCCTGTGAAACAAACCTAAATATTTATTTTGTGAAGGGGAATTTTATTACGAAGCCAATTTCAGTATTGAAATTTGTGAAGTAATTCCCCGGAGCAACATAGTGTTGTCTTCTTGAACAATTTTTTATTCTTGAGATAGTACTTTCGCCAGCTTAGTTGGTATCATGAGTTTGAAAATTTCGAAAATCAATGTCAATAAGCTGGCGTAAACACAAGAATACAAATTTGCACCAGTATTCTTCATTTATTCGTCTTGTTAATCATGTTACGTCGAATGAGAATGGGAGACGGGACCGGGATTCGAACCCGGGACCTTGAGCTCTACGCGCTCATGCACCTACCAACTGCGCCATCCCGTTCGCCTCCCATTTTCATTCGACGTAACATGATTAATCTGTTACCTGGCGGTGAGGGTCACCGCAATCTAAGAGATTTCTATGTTTGTGAACCAGAAATGGAAAATGCTACCCAAATAAAGTACTTCCTATGGGAGTCGCCTCAGATGAGGAATCTAGTCTCTACGAGACCACCTCAGAGGTCTTTGGGTTTCACAAGTTGAATGAGAATGGTAGACGGGCCCGGGAGGCGAACGGGATGGCGCAGTTGGTAGGCGCATGAGCGCGTAGAGCTCAAGGTCCCGGGTTCGAATCCCGGTCCCGTCTCTCATTTTCATTCGACGTAACATGATTAATCTCTTACCTGGCGGTGAGGTTCACCGCAATCTAAGAGATTTCTATGTTATTCGTCTTGAAATGAATACTAGCAACACTTCACTGATATCCAGCTTTTAGGTTGAAAACAGGGTAACAACCTACCATATTCCTAACGCGCTCGAAACGCTACATCACGATACATATAAACTATTTAATAGTTAAAAAAACTATTGTAACGACGAAGTGTATCCCCGGTTAAGATAGGTAAAATGTCGTAATTCATGTATTTTCAAATAACCCGGGTTTACGTGTTTCATGCACCTAAAAACTTGTATTTCCACGGTCAATATATTTATTACTCCCTCGTCCCTCCCTCAAGGGGCAAAAAACGTTTGTTTTTTTATTTTTTAACTTGAATCAAGCAAAAAAAATCTGAATTTTTGCGTGAAGTTGGGTGATTAGAACACACGTCAGGGACATTTTTTCAATGTTACGTATGAAAGTATGGATTTTACAAACAAAAAAACACAAAAAAATATTTTCAAGCAGAAAATTCAGATGTGCACCAAATTGTCTTTTGCCACATGGTGAGACACACAAAACTCCACGTTCATGAATTTGTTCATAATTTTTTGCATTGGTGCGCCACATTCAAAAAGTCAATTTTCTCATAATTTTTCACGTTTTTTGTCGGTTTTTGGCGTTTTAGGATAAATTCACCTATAATTTCGATTTAATTTACAGTATTAATTTTTAGCTCTTTAAATGACGCGCATTTCGTTACATCTTTTGTCTTCGTAGTTCAATTTTTAACGATTTATAGCGATTTTTAACAGAAGTTAAATTACTTAATTATCCTCCTTTGACATCTTACCAAATATGACGAGGAGAAAATAGAATTGAATCACATTGTCTATTTTTTGTGATTATATAGTGATGTTTGTGTGTATGAACATATTTCAGGGTGTGTATGTGATATATGTCTGTTGGTATTAGAATTATCGGAATAGTAATGTGATTCTCTAGTAAATTATTTTTTCCGTCTCTTGTACTCAATTTTAAGGCTCTTTTGACGACCTATGGCTTTTAGAAATAGACCTCTGACATAATCTAGATCACCGTATTAATAATACAATTAATTAATATTAATATATGATGATACTTAACGGAGGCATGAATATATAACAACAAAAATCTTGAAAGAATCGAAACAGGTCGACTTGCACATCCGTTGGCAATAACTGTACTTACGAATATATTGTAGATGTACCTGGTCTATTGTAGATGTCCCCATCCTGGCCCGGGTTTTGCTCCAATTTTCCTTCTGGTAGAGGCGGATTTCTTATACAGGTTCTCTAGGCTTTGTCTAGGGACGTGTTTATTGTAACAATAAATCGTGAATTTAGTGGGTTTTTTTCAATTCTTATGATTTTTAAACACTATACTCAGAATAATCTATAGTTCGATAATAACTTGTACATGTAGATTTACAAACATATTTGCGTTAAATTACAAACATATTGACATAATATATGTATTATAACTCGCAGCTAACTTTTTATCTTATCTTGGAACTTTTGCTGAAATTTTTGAATCCACCTCTGCCTTAGGGCCCTTGATCGGAATTGATGGGATGGTCCCTTGTTTTCTTCCGGAGAGTAAATTAGTTTTTTTTCCCTCCACGTGGTCATACGCAGTTTGTACTGTTTTGACAATAAATTTATTATTTATAAAATATTTTTATAATATTCATTTGGATTATGTATCATTTTAATATGAGGAAGGGGATTTCCTGGCGTAAAATTACTTTCAACATTTCCTTCCTATTCTGTGACAGTCTCTTTTACCTTTCTACCTTCAGATCTTGGAGCAAATCATCATGGCATCTTTTCTTTGATCTGCCTCTTAGTTCACTTCGTTATATTATTTACCATACGAGAATGGTTCATATGTAACGTTCCACATGACCAAACCCCGCTAATCATCTAGCTGTGATTTCTCTGACAATGTTATGTAGGTTCATTAATTCATTTAATTCTTCATTTATTTTTTATATCGATATATCTTATTCAGTGTTTGTCGGGTAAAAGATTTTTCTCAGTATCCTTCTCTCAAAAACAAGTAATTTGTGCTCTAATTGTTTTTTCTTAGTCCAGGTCTCAGAGGTGCATATTACCACAGGATTAACTATTGTACTATATAATTGTAATTCCGTCTTTCTAGAAAGTATTATATTGGAGAACAGTTGTTTAGGCGCATAGTATGCTTTACTGTTCATAGCTATCCACACTTTTATTTCTTCTTCAATGCCATTGTCGGAGTTAAAAATTGTACATAAATACTTAAAGGAACATAGATAGTAATAAATACCATTATTCCCGACAGCACAACTCGAAGCTCTTTTCATCGCAACGAATTCCTCCAGGACAATCCTATAGGTTAGTGGAGCAGCGAAGAACGTATCAAACACCGGAAAGGTCATTCCATTGGCTGTCCAGAGAACACTGGCACGCAGCCAAGTCACTCGTCATTTCCGCTATGCGCCAACCAAGGTGCGAGGGACAGGAAGCGACTGTGGCGCTATGACGGCGGTGCTGGAAAACTCCACGCGGAGACGAGAAAGCGATGGTAATTCATAGTGGCAAAAAGAGGCGCTAACGGAGTTCGGGCAGCGTAGTTTTACATGTACGAAAAACGTCGACAGTACACTTAAAGCCATGTAACTTTACAGAAAATAAAGCAATATTCCTGCCTCACAGGAATTGCCAACTTCTACGAATTTACAAGTTATAACACAACAAACTAAGATTCTAGGTAATATTCGTTCCACACGCTTGAAGCAAAATGAACAGTACAGCAAGAATGGAATTAATGGCCGATGTTTGCTGTAGATTTAAGTTGAAATAAATCTGAAAGCACTGCGAAAATAACGCGAGGTACACGTATCATTACTCTTATCGACGATGGCGAAGTAAAAGCGTTGGCTACACTGTGCACAAGTTATGTGCCAACATCAAACCAATTAGGCTGGCAATAAATTAATTAATAATTTATAGTCAAGAGAGCAATTATAAACTGACTATGGCCTCGTTGAGGACAATAAAGTAATTTACTGCAATAGTTTATTACAATAAACTAATAAACACAGTGCGTTCCTCCTCGAGTTTCCTTTTCTCAGGTTACATTTTCTCAGAGCGAAGTTACATGACCTCGAGTATAGGAACCTACTCTCAGTAGTCAGTGCCACTGAGTAATTATTATTGTAGCTAAACACTTGAGTCTCCTCAGATTAAAGCGCAGAATCACGTGCCAATCTTAACATTTTCAATGGAGGAGTTTCTGCACTCGAATTTTCGCACCCCCCCCTAATCCAGGGAGACGGAATTCTTCGTTTATTTGATGCGGGCATAGGACTTGTCCTGAAGAGAGTTATTATAACATTATAATTATTAATTAAGTATTCGCTTCGAAAATGAGTCAATACCCATGTATATTTCTGGAGTATTGATATTAACATTTTTACTTTCAACATAAATCTTCACCCAAGAGCATATTAAGGCCTCAAGTAGTCCAAAACCTATCATTAATAAATTGTTTTGTGATAATTCTCAGTAAAATCTACAAGGGACGAGCGAGAGGTATTAAAATGGATTTCTCCTCTTGAACGTTCACGAACATCGATTATGAGCAGAAAAGTCCTGTGTCTTTGATTTCATTATATTTTTAAACATATTCTCATACACTCTTTTAGAAAATATTGAATTTTTTTCAGTACATAATGATGTGTAGTCGTGAGCTCATTATATCATTACTGTACACAGAACACATTAGTATCGCCCTATTCTGCTTCTTCCGAGATTTTTTTTATTTTTCAAAATATTATGCTTAAAAAAAAAATTACAACCTTACAAGATTTTATATAACATACGTGTACTCCTGGTTAAATCTTTGCTGGATATAGAGCTATAAATCTCCGATATTTTGGGTTGAGAAAGTGTTAGGAAGTGTACAGAAGGTGTGTACAAATTTCATCTGTATCCCGCAAGTTCGCTATTAGAAGACATATCTCTTCCTCGCGACGTCAGAGCGCCTTCCCTTGTTTATCTTTCAAATACAAGTCTCACTACCTCACGAGCGCCAAAACCAACTCGCAAACTTCCGAAGTTTGCAAGAGCTCTGGATAACAACATTCGAAGGAGACATGCTACACAGAGGAGCTGTAAAGGCTTCCAACCGCGCGACTCAATATCCAGCTCATCGAATAAGCAATGCAGCTAAAAAGAATATAAAACGATGACATGACCCACACAATGGCAACTAGGATCTGCCTCAAAGTTCAAGGCGAAGTCAGTTATTCTAGAAGTAGCTAAACATGTCACACAACGAATAATATATGATCACATATTGTGATCTTAAACGAAAAATATGTAAATTCCTTGTTTTTATTGACCTTGTTCATTATATAAGACACACGTTGTATTTTATAATTTATTATTCTTGTAATATTCAATTATGTGGACTCATGTATGGCGCGCAGTAGTCGTATTATAATGGACATTCGAGATGTATTTAACTGATTAATCGTAATATATGTATAGTATTGTTAGAGTGCTGATTTATGTAACACGCATAGTTATACCAAGAAAGAATATACCTCAATTGATTGAACATGTAATGTATTTTTCCTCATGTACAACCCAGAGTAGTGAGTTATAAATTGAATGAATTATATGGCGTATTGCTGTAGAGTTAGTTACTTGGATACAGTTTGAGATGAGCGTCCAGTGATGTAATATGCGGGTGATGAGGTCTGGAGTGGCTTGGTTGAGATAGGACGATTGTGGCATGAGTTATGTATGAAGATGTAAAGGTGTTATTGTGTTGTGGTTAAATCCAGGTGGGTGTTATGTTTATATACATGTACTATTATTCGTAATATGTCGGAGGCTAATGGCCTGTGTTAGTTATCAACTGTTGATTGGCTGTGGTGTAATTTAAAAACCTGTTGTGTTTAGCCCTGAATGAGGATAAATAAATGTCCGAAACGTTGGCAGTATGAATATTGTTAATCATTATTGATGACCTAAATACTCAACAACATTTATCTCAGAAAAATATACGACCGTTTGGTTAAAAAAATTATGTTTTACCACAAAATGTATTCTTCTAAAACATTTCTAAGTATACAAGAAAAACTTAATATTCACCAAATACTATTTTGCAAAACTGGAGTGGAATGTACATCATAAATTTTACCTCCATTTGATACAACAAAAATTACAAGTTATATAATTTGATATAACAAAAATTACAAGTTAAAAAATTACAAACTACATATTTTTAATATTACAAGTTATTCAAAAGTCATCCATTAGTTTTAGCAGTGTAAATGGTAACGTACAACTAGGTAAATGGGAGGCAAGTAGGAATTATACAAATAACATTCAACTAATAAATACATAAATTAAGTGAGATTTCATTTGCGGAACTATCGTTTGTTGTCTTTACTTGTCCCCAAAACCTTCTCTAGCCCCAATCATGAAATAATAGTTTGAAACTTCTTAAACATTACAGAGCTTTGTAAGTATATCAATTTTACCTGACCAATTCTCAATCAAATTATAACAAAACATCCAGTATATTCTTTAACTTCTGAAATCATTTTAACTGTTTATAATCTTGTGTGATAAAAGATATTACAGACCTTTCAGTTAACACCGTAATCTTGCATTTAAAGCATTTTATGGTATATGGTAGTACAGTTTGATAATTGTATGGCTTATACTTTACTGTATGTAAGTTCCTTGGGAAAATGTCTCACATCGGATTCAATGTCTCATCTCCAAATCTTGAAGTGGAGCAACTATCAGGGATATTAAAAACACTCGTGCGTGATGAGCAACTATAAAACCAAATTTACGACATTGTGAGGGGTAATGTCTTTTCCCAGATTTTGTAAACGACAAGTTTATAGGTCCCATTGGACAGTTCTAGTACTCCATAAATGCACGTATGCATAAATTCATGTTATCTGAAGATGAGTAAAAATGTTTTGACTAGTCTTATTACAGCCATCATTTATTGACTTAAGAAGAAATTAGATAAGGTATCACAAAATATTTGATTTCACTTTCATGATCACAAGCAATCAAATGTAATTTTCTTTCAACTTCTTCAGTAAAACAAAGCAAGAGACATCATCATTAAAAAGCATTGATGAAAGATACTGTAAACCAATTTGTCACCGGTACATCTTCAAATCCAAGCCTGCCAATTTTTCGAAAATTATTCGTTACAAAAAAACTAACACGATGGTGCATATATTTCTTCCGTGGAGAAGATACGTGATAAGTGTCGGTCAGGTGAAGATGGCGACGAGTCGGAAATCGAACCTGGGATTATCTGCTTTGATCGAAGGGGTGTCAACCACTACACCACCCGTACGCCTTCCACAACTGTGCACCATTTCCACCCAGACCTAATACTTTGGTATAGTTCTTAGAATACCAAGGATTTTAGCTTATAAATAGATTAGCCAGCGTCACCCAAAAGACTGAATTAGCCTCTTCCCAGAAGATTTACACCATTTAACGAACTTTGACAAGAATAATTTTAAAGTAGGGAAAATACAAGTAGCGAGAATGGTCAGAATAAACAATAATCCTACGTGGAATAATTAATTATACATGGACGTTCTGCCAGATGAACAAGTAGGATTTCGAACCCGGGATGGTATTCACCCCTGAGATCTAAGCAGGACCCTGGGTTTGATTCCAGGCTCGTCGCCATTTACATCTGACCGTAAGTAATCCCACATCTTCCCCACGTGTAGGTACACGGAAGAAATAAGAGCGTTATTAACCTATGAACTTGAGGGAATGGTGCAGAGGGGACGAAATTTCTGGAAAAAATATTAGAAGATGATGTTTTCAATACCAGGAACAACACAAAATTGATAAAAAATGATAGAACTTATCATACTTCGATAGTTACATAGAGGAATCACATAAGATAAAAGAAGTTTGAAAAGACAGTATTATAAATTAATAAATTGAAATGCAACAAAACATTCATAAAGAGCGTAAGTGAATATGATGAGGAAAAAGTCTCGTAATGTCCACCAAGATGGAAACAGGACAACTAAAACAAAGACTGTGTAAATATAAATAAATAAATAAATAAGTAAGTAAATAGGCTTATACACAGAGTACGACAGCGACTTGGGTCTATACGACTCAGACTCTGAAGAAGGCCACAGCAAGATGGCCGAAATGTCGGTAATTATGTCTACTGAGACGCGGTTTGTCCCGGACATACAAGTTTATATTAACAATAAAGATTTAGTAATCATTCGAAAACTGAATTAGGAAACGTAGACAATGGCGGATCTGTGGGTCATTGGACCTGAACCCTTAACTGATCCAACTGAAGTTCATAAATGGTATACTTTGTAAAAATATTACCAGATTCATAATTGTTATTAGTTATAATTGTTATTGTTATTAATAATAAAAAAATATTAAAATTAACTATATCATATTAATACAATAAATAACCATATTAATAACTGTGATAAATAGTTATTGTCATTAATAATATCAGATTTTTAATTTTTTATTTGGTACATTTTATTTAAATGTCATATTTATAATATTTATGTTGTATTACCATAATTTTTTAACAAAAATGCTCCCCGGTTAGCCCCCACCNAACAAATGCAACAAAACATTCATAAAGAGCGTAAGTGAATTTGATGAGGAAAAAGTCTCGTAATGTCCACCAAGATGGAAACAGGACAACTAAAACAAAGACTGTGTAAATATAAATAAATAAATAAATAAGTAAGTAAATAGGCTTATACACAGAGTACGACAGCGACTTGGGTCTATACGACTCAGACTCTGAAGAAGGCCACAGCAAGATGGCCGAAATGTCGGTAATTATGTCTACTGAGACGCGGTTTGTCCCGGACATACAAGTTTATATTAACAATAAAGATTTAGTAATCATTCGAAAACTGAATTAGGAAACGTAGACAATGGCGGATCTGTGGGTCATTGGACCTGAACCCTTAACTGATCCAACTGAAGTTCATAAATGGTATACTTTGTAAAAATATTACCAGATTCATAATTGTTATTAGTTATAATTGTTATTGTTATTAATAATAAAAAAATATTAAAATTAACTATATCATATTAATACAATAAATAACCATATTAATAACTGTGATAAATAGTTATTGTCATTAATAATATCAGATTTTTAATTTTTTATTTGGTACATTTTATTTAAATGTCATATTTATAATATTTATGTTGTATTACCATAATTTTTTAACAAAAATGCTCCCCGGTTAGCCCCCACCCCCTTTGATCATGGTCTAGGTCCGCCACTGAACATAGATAAATACAGAATCGCACCTCCTGTGATAGTCCCTCGACAAGCTCTACTTCGTTGCGATCTGTAACAGACGATACGATTGCCAATCTTTCGTGTGCAGTCGCAGAAGCAACAGATTCTGACCCAACAGGTGGATGTCAACTCACAACATACACCTCTTAGAGATAGAATTCCCGGAACATCTCATCTCAAAGTACAAGGGTGTAAACTCCGGAGATTCCTAACATTGTTTTTATGATCTCACCAAAATATGGCACGGAGGACGTGTCCAGGACAGGCTCTGAGGAATGCGCGCACCAATTCAACTAGTGTTAGCGATGCTAACAAAAGTAACTGTCGATGGACGTGTCCGAGACGTGAATATCAGAGTAAGGGCGGATCTAAGATTATATAGGTACGGTACTTCATTTGTGTGATTAGTTCCGTCCGGTTACGCAGAAAAAAAATGAAAAATCTAAGGTACATTTGCGTATTACTGCGTATGATTCTTATTACAATTCAGGTTCATTTCAGAATTTTATACATTTCATCTGTCTCCACACTTTTCATTCTCTTGCTATGTGTGAATTATTTGCAATTAGATGTTTAAAAAGTTCCTTTTTTCATACATGATACAGTGAAATTTATAAATAGCACAATCATATTTACCCCTTTATTCCATTTCTTTTTCTGCGTCGTACATTTCTTTCGACCAGTGTCAGTTTGTACAATGATGTATTGCCAAAATGGGAGCAGTGATGTCGGAGTATATACTGCAGTACAGCCCTTTTATAGCAGTCTTCATATAGATTTAAATACAAAATGCAGAATGTTAAGATTGTAGTATTGAGGTTGATTTGATCATTTTCATCAGCACTATCCTACTTATCTTAACCCGCGGGCAATTTTCAATTCACCTTCGATATGCAGAGAATAGGGTTTGTCAAAATGTTGCCCAACTAATAAAAATAATGGGTCATATTTATTTGAAACGCGATGTTTTGATTCAATTAAATAATTTCGTGTTATTTCAAGCTAAAAATATTAAATAGTATATTTCTCTATTTGTAAAACGTGTTTGTAATATCTAGTATTATAATAAAACAATTTATATTATAATGTGTGTCGAAGCAATTCCGAATACAATTTTCTAGTTTCTCACATCGCTCATGCTATGCCAAATATTAATTCTGACAACATAGATTTATAACACAAATGTGGGTCATTCAACGTTTGATAAAAAATTTACTATAACTCGCGGACCGCCAGTTGAACAGCGCCGATTAAGATGAAAAATGAAAAAATATCAACCCCATAGCAGTGCGGGAGCGTCACTCCTGCTTTCTCCGGCTCCACTCTCCCCATGGGTTTATAAAGAAAAACAGGATCAACGACAAAAAAAACTCATTAAAACTCTTGTTCACGCGATAAGCGCTGTTGTTGACTGATGTATAATGGATGTACCTTGGTCTTAATTTCCCCCGCATTGTTCGAGCAAAAAATTCAGAAACATCTCTCTCTCTCTCTCGCCATCGCATAGGCAAACACTGCTCCAGAATAAGGAGATGGTAGCGAATTGCCGACATCAATCACCACAAGGAGGTTCTGGGGTTCTTCCTTTCTCTCTCGCCTCTTGGCTGACGAAGCCGTGCTGCACAGACTGACGTCATCCATCACGCATGTTGGCGCCACTGCCTTCGACAAATGAGCCCCGTCGCCCGTGTGCGTGCCTCAACAAAAGCTTTTCTGCTAGTGCATCCGAACGACTCGGAATCGGCGTGGGCGGAGGAAGAGTCCCTCAAGAAAGTGAACTGTTATGACATGCTGCACGAAACAAGGAAAGATGAATGGTATGGAAATTATCTGTTACTGCTTGCTCCTGAGATCACTTTTCTGTACAAAAACACAAAACCGTTTTGATATGTTCTCCCATTATATTCATTTATATGAGGATTTTTGTCCTCACCCAAGGTTAGCTACAGGGACGTCACTCAGATAGATAGACTTACACATGATATAGACTGGGTCTTACGTACTAGTCGTCCGATGGTGAAAACGAAGTTTGGTATCTGTCTCTCTCGAATTGGGTCGGGGAACTCGATTCCCCTCTCTTTGCTGACCACACTACCTTCTCTCCTCCAAGCGGATATGAGAGACAGGGCGATACCAAACAATATCTTCTGTCTTATGTTATCACGGACAACCCACAGCGGAGACGGCTGGGTCTATATCATACGTATGTCTATGCGAGAATTCCCATTTCCTATCTTGAAAAGGATGCGCCGTACGTATATTCCTAACTTGCTAACATCGTCCTCTATTGAACTTTAATCTACTCACATTTTCCTTCAGCTGACCTTATTCTGATGTTAGAACGGCGCCCGCGCTACTAGAAAATGGGTCAGTTATTATTTCATAGTTATTGGGTGCGAGTTCTCACCGTTGATTCAGTGTAGAACCGTCAGACACCTAGAGGCGAGCGCCCAGCGAAAATTCCGCAGGGGTCTTCAACGTTTTAAGAAGTGAATGTTTTTGGTTTAGTCCATAGCACAGTAGGTCAACATAGGGACATCCTCGTAGGATGTGTTTTATAGATAGAAATTTCAACCGAAACGAGACCACGAAATTAATCATTCTCCTTTTCAAAATTAACTCTGGGTAGGAGACACAAATTCCTACAAGTGTTCCCCCTTCGTCACGAAAAATTCATTCACGCGATTCAGCTTTTTTGTTTATCGCTGCTTGTATCATGTCTCAAGCAGTTGAGGTTACATCCTTCTCTAAATATGCTTTTATGATCTCAATAACTGGATGAGAGTTGAGGAGACCACATCTTATGGGGTATTCCAATAGATATAGGTCTGATCGTCTAGTTCAGAGGTCCCCAAACTATTTTGTTTAGTGGGTCCCTGGCCATGTTTTTCGGTTTTGGGTAGACCCCTGCTCATCTAATATTGAAATTTTGCAAATTCATCAACTTCAAATGTGTTTTTGACAGCTGGTATAGTGCTACTCACATTGAAAGATTTAAATTTCTGACTAGTTTAAAAAACACATGTTACTTTTTATACATTTATTAATTGAATTCAAATTAAAACCAACCATATTAAAATTTAGTATCTATTACATAAAATAGCTAAGGAAAATATAAATGCATTTAGTGGGAGGGATGTCCTCATGCTTTAATAACAAATTTTCAACATTTGGCATCAATTTACTTAGTGAATGGGATGGAAAAGCAATTAAAAACTTTCTGGCGATATTCCATAATACGGGATAAGTAACAAGTATGACAAACATACACTGTATGTGGATAATTCCATTGATGAAACGCCAAAATTAAGGTCAAGACCTGCTTAAATTATATCCACTATTGTGGACCCCCATTTACATCTCACGGACCCCCAATTTTATTATACGCCGACATGGACCCCTTGCAGGTCGTAGATATAGACCACTTTGGGTATCAGTGATCTAGTCAAAGTGAAGTCAAACTATCCCACAGCACACCACGAAGGTGCCCAAGAGGTTCGCGGAGGGTAGATCTCCGCAATTTCTTGACCTCGGCACTTGGAGGAGGAGATGTGGCTAGTACCTCGCTCCGACCGGCTTGACCCCAGGGTATACCCTGGTACTTATTTTACACCAAGCTGAGTAGGCGTGGGAGTCAGTCTGGATGTTGAGATGTGATGAAAAACCCTTACCTCACAGGATCGAACCCTGGCCATCCAGTCAGCAACTCAGTTCTCTATTTACTGATCCACTCTGACTCCCTGATCATCATCTGTGTCAGTGAAACCAGTTGCAAAGCACTGTGTAAGTGATGTATCAATATCACTTGTAGGTCCAAGAGGAATATCCCGTTTTAAAATATCTAGTGTTTCGGGGTTCCACAAAAGTTTTAATGAGACAATTAAAGTTTCGTAGATGGTACTATGTGTTTTCTTACCTCATAAAAATACTATGATAATAGATTGTACCACCTATAACTCTGGGTTCTTCTGCCCAATTTAAAAATTTTGACTGTGATTCCACATGAACTGACAGTTTACTGTTGAGTTTTTCCTTCATAAAACTCCATTTCGTACATGGTTGCTATATTAGGTAGCCAATATCTTAAGTCATGGCGATAACTGTTGTACGAAATGACATTACAAAACTCACCTCCCCGAGGCAGATGACGACGTCCAGGGTGGCTGGTGGAGATTATGATTATATAAGTTGGAATGACGACGTCCAGGGTGGCTGGTGGAGATTATTATTATATAAATTGGAATGAAAGACATTCCATGTGAGAACCTGCCATGTACACTCCAAACACTACTGTATCCATATGGGGTATGAATTACCGTCACCAGAACACAGTCTAAATTCTACAATTAACGTCCAATACGTAATCAAGATAAATAAATAAAGACTTACAACCTTTTTATGTACGATGAAAGAAAGTAATCGTTCATGGAAAGGTCGTAATTATTGATTTATTAATTTATCTAGAACGAATGAAACTTGGTACATACAAAGTTTTCTCTCATCTGCGATAAGTACTGTTCATCAGATGAAACCTATCGATCCCCCAACCAGAGACCATTTCTCTAACTTGTCAATTGCCTGAATGTATACAGAATGTAATGGAACGAGCTTGAAAGAAAAAGCGAAGACAGACGATACTCTTATACTTCACTCTTAATTATTTCATGGAGTGTCAGCAATGGAAATTCTTGAAAAGATGTTATTCCATTCAAAATATCATATTCGTTAGACGACAACGTAATACTTTTTTACCTCTCACAATTAAATAGACCTTATTGCAAAATAAGCTAATAAGTCATATACTAAAAAGTTTTCAACGCTAATACACGAAAGTTTTACTAAACATCATAATATATATTAAGGTCTACGAATATCATACAAAACTAAAACCAATATTAAATATATACTTAAATATTTAATATTTAAAAAGAACACGCTTTTCTCGTTTTATCCAATTGTTCGGCATTAGGAACACAGTGAGGTGATGAGAACCAGTTTCATCTGGGTACCCATTTGTCTCTTAGTTAATACTCCGCATTTTACATAATTTATTCCCTAGTCAGATCATATAAGGGATATACTGGCTGGATATCCCTTATACAGCTTTTAATATCGAAAATATGTTCATAAAAAGAGAAAATTAATCAATACAAAATTTAATTTTGGACAAATCCCATAACATTTTTTTTAAAAAATTAGATAGATTTTGAAGAATCAAAAATAGTTTATGGTAGTTATCAAATCGTTAGACATTTTTTCCACAATGTGTAAGGTTCAGGTGGTGCGTGCCTTTTTCTATTACACTGTGTTGTATTATTACTATTGCACTTCAAGGGAAATTTACAAAAAATATTTTTTCTTTGATCGGTATCGTTTGCTCTTACACACAATTAATTTTAAATTGTGGATGATTTTTTTATCGTAAAATTATTGTTATATGTAAAACAAACATAAATATTTTCCAACTGTAATTTCTTGGTCATAAACTAAAGAATCAAAATTCTCTTCGAACTTTCCAACGTTTTCAATGATCATCAGAGGTAGTTCAGAATTACAAAATGTAAATTTTTGGAAATTTTTCGCGCAACCTGCATGCACGCGTTTCCGATAGATCACTGCTACATCCGAACTGCGATACGTAACACACAGACGGTAGCGGTGATCTATCAAAAATGCGTGCTTGCAGGCTGTGCGAAAATTTTCAAAAAAAATAAATTAATTCTGAATTACCTCTGATGATCATTGAAAACGTTGGCAAGTTCGAAGGGAATTTTGATTTTCGACTTTATGATCTAATCCCTAGAAATTACAGTTAAATTAACAAGAGGTCAAGAACACATGATTTTTCTAAACATATTTCTGTTTTGATACGACTACAGCGAACTCGAAATGTCACTGATTTCCACTCATCCTGAGCCTTCCGACCTTTTTATTTCGAGAGGAACATGACTGAACTGCAGTGGAGCATGGAAGTCAACCGTAAGTCCACACTTGCCGGGATTCTCCATTCTTCATCGGCTCATTCCCCGCCATTACCAACGCGCGGTGAAATGCTCGCGGCTGCCGGAGCGATGGTGAAGTGTGTCTGCTGCTCGGAGTCAGTGGGGTTCCAGCGTCCCCCTCACTCCGCCCCCACCATCGCTCCCGCACGATCCCCGCTCCGCACCGTCAATATCGACCGCCGCCGCCGCCCACGCCTACATCGCTTCCACCCCTAGGCGGAGGGCAGGACGGACGCCTCCGGATACAAGGAGAACCAGCAGCACTCTTCACGTCAGCTTCAGTTCTTGTTCATTCTCTGCTTCCAATCACGCGATTTCAGCTTCATTAGCGATCGTTTCTCCTCCAATGTTTCTTCTTCATCAAATATTTGGGTAGTTGGCAGCATTTATTTTTAATTTTACTATACGAATTTTGTTATTATTTAATATTGTTAATTGTTGATTATCAATTTGATGAGTCGATGTATTTTATTTAAAAGATAATATTTCTAATATTTGTATTGTAAAATCAAGATTTTCAAACAGATACACTCCCCAGATCCCTCCCCGGTTAGCGCCCCCCCCCCCCC
>NNCF01127891.1:643745-687960 GCA_002313205.1 Laupala kohalensis
GAGTTCTACCACTGTTCGTATTATAGAATAATTATTGTAAAATTTAGAATTAATGCACTAAAAATATTTAAGACTGTCAGTTTAATATGCCATTTATTTGTTTTTAGTGTGAATGTACAAGTATTGTCAGGAACGGTCCTTTTCTTTACAGAGCTCTTAACTTAAGAGAACATCCCCCACAGGTTTGAAACCTTGGGATGCTATTGTTTCAAAGTAGTGAACTCAAGTCATTATTAATTATTATAAAAATGTATCAGTTTATCAAGAATCTATATGTATAATGTTAAATATGAAAGGATACACGAAGATTACCTTAGGGTGAACCTTGTTATGAGTCTAATGTTAATTTAATTAGTTTAAATATGTAATATAAAGTGTTAAATAATATGTAATATAATGTAGCTGCTTAAAGTGTTATGTGTATTAATATGTAAACTTAAGGAGCAATAATGTAAACAACAACATGTAAACTTATATTATCTATCTTATCATATTGATTGGCATTTGAAGATCAATAAATTGAAAAATTATATACTTTCACCAATTTTTATTGTTTATAATAATGAAAGCTACGTAGTCAGCATTTCCAAGCCTTTATTCAGGAAGAATATTGCACGCCAATATATTCTTGTTTGCATTTCCCAAAATATTGTTCTTAATAAAGAGCCTGAAGATTTTGACTACGTCAGCGAAAAAGCTTTCGCTTCAATTATTAAACTCAATGTAGATTGGTAAAACTACTCAATATTTCAAATTATTGATTTCTCATCATACTGACGTTATATCAACATTTACCTGTAACTTTCTGTTACCTAACCTTTTCATCCGGTCATACAAAACCAATAGTCAGAAACGAGTTATCATCACATCGTAGACCATTTTCTGGAATCGGACACAAATATGTTTCGTATTTAGTAAGCACTACAAAGAAACCTCTGTTCGACATTTTGATTCCGTTAATTTCCTTAGTTGGAGAGACCCCTGTCCTAATCCATCATCAGACAGTAAACTCTCCTGCAAATGAGGCTCGAGAAGGGTGTTTGCTCCATACACACAACATATGAGTTTGCAACCTACGTTAAGAATTACGTAAAATAATTCAAAATTGAATTTGAGGTTGTATTTAAGGAGAAGACCATTTATAAGTTGTTCTACTGTTGTAATACAACTATAGTATATATTTCAGTTGAATTTCTTGATATTATTTTTGGTGACCTGTTGGAGCCTTTAAGGACGAGGCCCGAGGAGGACCGTCCCCCGCGTCCCCGCCTAGGTATGCTACTAATAGATTAGGAAGGGGGTCTCTCCATCTAAGGAAATTAACGGAATCAAAATGTCGAACAGAGGTTTCTTTGTAGTGCTTACTAAATACGAAACATATTTGTGTCCGATTCCAGAAAATGGTCTACGATGTAATGATAACTCGTTCTTGACTATTGGTTATGTATGACCGGATGAAAAGGTTATCAAGTCCTTATACGAATTTTACACGATATAAAATTACAAAGAATAGGACATACTATAAAATAAATAAGACGTAAAATAAAAATAACACAAAATGCAAGTGAAAGGATAAAAAAATATGTAGAGATACAGGAGATAAAATCCCGGTCTTAATTAATACAATGAATTAGAAGAAGAAACATTATAAAACAGGAAAAGACAAGTGTATACATATAAAATATAAAGAAATTTTTTTTTTATGGTTGGGGCTTTAGGGCTCGTCAACATCGAGGTCATTAGAGCCCATAAAATTATTAATCAATAGAAACATTTTTTAATTCAGATTGATTATCAAACTGATTCATCTAACAATGCCGTATTTGTTTTTTTAATTAAACTTCAATTTGTAATTGAAGCATGTAAATGGAAAATTTTCCAAATGCCAAAAACACGATTTTACATTTAAAAAATTAAATGATGTAATTGAGAATGAAAAAAAAAATCTTAGATAACATGTTTGATTAGCAACTAAGTGTGATTAAAAAAAGATTTAAATTTAAGATGCTGCGTTGAAACCATTATGAGTGATAAATAATTAAAACAATGGAGAAGTATTCTACTTTCCTCCTTGTAAGTGCCTCATGATATTTCCAACAGTACTCCGAGTACCAGGGATAGTACCCAAAATATTCGAAGTGCCACGCCAGATAACCATAATTTTTGTCTGCCTTCACAACAATTTTTTTTAAATACTGAGAAAATTATTCAATACTCTCTTGAGGACTTACAATAAGATAATTTTTCGAGTTAAAAAGAATAAAAAGAGGATAGGGCTTAACATTGAACCTTGAGGAACTCCGCAAGTAAGTGACTTTGTTTCTGAAAGATAATTCTGGAACACTTTATTTCCGAAATGGGAAATTTCAACTTGCTGATGGCTATCATTTAAGTAGGAAGTTAGCGATTGATGTGGCATCCACGAATACCGTATTAATGCAGTTTTGAAAGAAGAATTTCGTGATCTTATTTTGTGATAGAATCTATATGAGTATTTAAAACTGAAGAATTCAAAATAAATTATTACCACCATATATCTTCCTTTTCATATTTTCACGATACACGATTTCCCAGGACTGACGCTTTAGGAAAAATTGAGATAATTAATCAGTTTAACCTGGTTTATAACCACATTGAACAAACTGACAGTTAAATCATTTATGAGAAATATGGCTTGAATTTAAGGCGAACCCTAAAAATGGACGCAAAACTGACCAACGCGGGTACAAAATAATTCACACACATATGTTTCCGAATATTATGAAATTTTGAGAAATCGCTCTCGTAGACGAAATTAGTTTACATCTGAAGAGATCGCGAAGCTTTCTTCTCACGATTCCTACAGTACTTTTCTTACACAATATATAAATATATGAAATAGATGTCCGCGAAGAGTAAAGATGGATGGCAAAAACGTTTCGAAATTTGGTGCACGTGTTCTTCAGTTTGCAAGTGCATTGCGGAGCAAGTTTTCGAAATACTATTTAAATTTTTCTTACATAATTCAGGAGCGGGTTTTGAAGAATAGTTGTATAAAAATTCATACTTTTACCCTAGGAAACAACGGGCACTAGGTAGTACAGTAGAACCCCTCTCAACAGGCCTCGGATCGACCGGCCTTCAGATTTCCCGGCTATTATATAGAACATTTTTTTTTTCAATCATTCAGTGAATGACAGCTGGTGGGTAGTGACTCAAAACATTGATTGTTCGACGGGCCTTTGCTGGAAAGTAAAACGGAGTGACGCGACTTTAGGTGCGCGATGGTGTCTTGTGGCGATAAGAACGGGGGAAGTGGAGGGATTTCGCCTCTTACTTCTGAAATTCTTTTTCTATGAATCATTACTTACTGTTCACATGTCTATTAATCCGGTTTTTTTTGTATTCGTTGCTGCTTACATACTATACAATTAAATAAGATGCAATGACGTCTCATTTGCTTGTTTATTCGTGATATCCTGATGAAATTGTGGGCTCTTTTTGAACGAAAATAGATTTTTCACAGGAACCTCGGATTAACCGACCAAACGGATAACCGACCAGGGACTCGGTCCCGACCAGACCGGTTAAGAGAGGTTCTGCTATTCTTGTATTTTTTGGAAAGTGAAAATAATTATAAATAGTGCACTTGCTTAAAGTCACTCATTTTCCGTTCAGCACCTAATACGTCTTCCTCCGAGGCGTAGATCGACTGTCTCCAGTCGTGTGGAGCCGTCTAATTGGGGATTTCAGTTAGAAGCTGTACAGCCTGAGAGCTCGTATCTCAACGCCCTCAATGTTGGTTTACGACCTCACTGCCCGGTGCGCTGCGGTAGTGGATCCGCCACAGATCTGTTTCCCCTCCCCCCTCCTCCGTGGCTCTAACCACAGTCTCCTCTTATTTCGCTTACACGTAGAGATAGTAAGTATAATATCACAAATGTTAGAAACTAAGAAAAATTATTTCTACTTCAGATGGAACCAGCATTTCAAATCACGATCTATATTTGTTTTCCTTATTTTATTCCAATGGTTTTAAAGCACAACAATTCGGATAATAACGAAGAAACAGAAAGATTTATTTCGTATCTAACAGTTAATAATTTGGTACAAACGAAAATCAGAAATTCGCTTCTCTCGATTGAAATGAATAAGAGCATGTACAAACATAGCGGCCGAGCGCATCGGTTTCGTGATTTATGCATTTCACATGAGAAAAAGTAAAATAGCTTCCACAAATGTTCCGTGATCTGTAGATAAAAGTAATGTAAAAACACTGCTGAAAGTTTTCTGCAAATCAAAATAAACTGCCATCACTTTCGTGATTTAAAAGTTGATCTTTTCTTGAAAATAAGTGTTTTCTCCATAAGACGCAATGTATTACACTATAAACTAAAATAGCAATTATTGCATTTAAATGCCCGGTTAGGTATGTTTTTGCCACTCTCGGCACACAATCTCAAAATGGGACTAGTACGGTAGGCTCCTGTAACTAGTCAGATTCCTTCATGGTGGACACTATCAAACTTCTTTAATTAGCTTGCACGACCAGAGCTTTATACAACGCACCCTAAATCGAGCCAAGATCTTATGAATGCTCGATAAAACAGGAGTAAGGAGGAGCGACCAGCACCCCATTCCCTGCTACTCAGGCACTTCAATAGATCCCGAAACATAAATGTTCGCGCTCTTAGGTCTGTCAGATGTTCAATCCAAGTCAGTATCAATCAAAGTTTAGACCTAAGAATTTTACAGGTTAGAATTTTAGAACGTTGTTCCGCATGGCGATGTGAGGTTCTGCCAACAGACTTGGTGAAAGAACACAGCGTGTTTTTTCAGCAGAGAAACGAATGCCAGTCGTCTTAGACCAGTTGTATAATGTACTGAGGACGAGTTGAGTTTGTTGATCTGCACCTGTCACACTGCGATGCACAAAATATGGAAATGTTCGACAAAAAGAGTGTAGGACAGGATCCTTTACAGTGGATATTTTGCTGTTATTAGCCACTGCAAATAATATCACTCTCAGTACTGAGCCCTGAGGAACACCGTTCTCTTAAAGATGCAGATCAGAGATCCGGTGTCTTGTCCTTCCAATTCTGTAGCAGAAGGAACGCTCATCCAAAATGAACTGTAACATCAGAGGAAGATGGCCTCTAAATCCCCAGGCACATAGTGGTTTTAAAATGCCATGGCGCCAAGTAGTATTATAAGTCTTCACGATGCCAAAGAATATCCCAAAAACATATTGCCTTCGAACAAAAGCATCTTGAATTGCTGATTCCAGAACAAGTAAATAGCTCAGGGTGGAATGGATTTTCCTGAAACCACCTGTTGCAAAAATTATATTTCTTATGTACCTGTATGTCTCTCTACCTTATTCTGACCTATCCCATCGTATTTGCCATCCGTGTAACAAGTCTGCAGTTAGTTTCTTGCGAGACCTCTTATCCTCTGATTTCATAATCGCTCCAGGCTCCATTATTTCACCCTTACTTTTCAAAATTTGTCGAAATTTCATATTTTGAATATTAAGATCTACAGGCAATAAACCCGCTCTCACATTTAGGGCCTCCTTCGACACCGTCTTACAGTTGCCTGTCATTAACAGAAGACACTTTAGCACATTTTCCTTTCAAAATGTACACCCATAATTCTGTGTCCTCAGACAGTACATATTCTCAAATCCCCAAAATTTCGTTAATCATTTCTCATGGCGCAAAAAAAGCGTAAGGTTCTCACCGAGATTTTCCATTCGCAAGGACTGGATAAAAATTAAAGCTAGCTTGCAGTATTTTCTAAACGGTTTCTTGCAGTTCACCGATACGCGGAAATGCTGTTATTGAGACAGGTCAAAATGTAACGAGAAGTTTCGATCATGTTAGTTTTCTTTGTCTGATAAAAAAAATTGTGAAATACTGCATCAGACTTCGACGTAGTCTATTTATTATTCTAATTGTCTTCCTCTTTCATATGGATAAAACACGAAATCTATAACTCATGCAATTTTCGCTAATAATAATATACGAAGAACCAATCATACGAATAACAATAATAATAATAAATTTTGTTTTCAAAAGAGCAGTTACACACTGCGAATGACCACGAAGAGGACAAACTAATTTACTCTCCGGAAGCAAGTCAGGGACCATCCCATCAATTCCGATCAAGGGCCCTGAGGCAGAAGCGGATTGAAAGTTTAAGCACACTACTTACAATAAAAAATAGTTCGGTACGTGTCATAATATTTACATATTACCAACGAATTAGTATTTAATAAAACTCGAAAAAAAATCACAAGTAGGTAATATTATTAAACTGTAGATTATTCGAGATATATTTTTTATACATCGTAACTATTAAAACAACTCTAAATTCGAGATTAATTATTATAATAGACCACCGCCCGTATGCAAGAGCCTGTACATAAAATCCGCTTCAACTAGAATGAAAACCGGAGAAAAACCCGGGACAGGATGGGTGATATGGAATTAATACAACGTGATCTGTAATGAAATGCACCAGTAATAATTGCTTTATTTTGAACTAACTGTTCAATTTTGAACATTGATGCAAACCTTTCTGTTCCTTTTTCTTTCTGGAACCACTCCCTGAAATTTGTACTTTTTCTAAATATTCACACTGTAAAAAAGGATGAACGCACATTACTTGAAACACTTGTTTTTGTACTTGGACATTTCCGAAGAAAAATTCTGTGGACCGAGAAAATTTTTTTGTAACAGCAAAATCTCGTACTGGTTAGTACGAACTGTTGAATATCATTGAATATTAGATTTATCTTTAAAATTTCTCCGTAAGATTATACAAGTAAACTTATTTAATGACTTAAATATGGATACATCCAAAATGTTTTGAAGATGCAAAGAAAATTTTTATTTTGTGAGCAAGCAATGCAAAAGAAATGCAATTAAATCGTTCCGATTTTATATATTGTATTGGTTGCCAAGATTTCAATCGTTTCATCTTAACTAAAAATACGACGCTTAATGCAATACTTAATACAACACATAATGACTAAAATACAATACAACAAAATACATATTGACTAATTTTTATGAATATTCTTTGTTTACTCAACCTCGGCAGGATTGTGTACATAATCTCTGCACCCCACTCTGGCCCGGGGTTTCCTCCGGTTTCCTCTTGATCACGTCGAGCGACATTGATGGAGCGATCCTCAGCTAGCTTTCGGACTAAATCAGCTTAAAGTTAAACGCCTCTTAAGGTAGTTCTAGCGTAGGCGGAATTAAATCACTAAAATATCTTAAATCGGCATACATAGACAGATTAACATGTACTTATTGTGATTTCGTCTTTCAAAACATACCTCATCGGTCACTGAAATTAAATAATTGCAATTATAATTGATGGTGTAATACATTGCGTTTTATGGAGAAAACACTTATTTACAAAATAAAATTAACTTTTAAATCACGAAAGTGATGGAAGTTTACTTTGATTTGTAGTAAATTTTTCGTAGTATTTTTTACATCACTTTTATCTATTGGTCACCGGACATATGAGAAAGATATTTCACTTTGTCTGAGATGAGATACATAAACCACCAAAGCGTTGTGCTCGACCGTCATGTTTATACATTCCCCTGGGGCATTTCAAACGAGTCAAGCGAGTTCTTGAATGTTATGTGTACTATATTATTAACTGATAGATAGAAATTAAATCATGTATTTTATCATTATATTGTCGTGTTTTATAACTATTAGAACAAAAATAAAGAAAACAATTACACATATCAGCAATTTGACTAACTTGGATTAAGTTGCTGGTCCCACCTTAACCGGCCTCGGATCACACGATAACCTGATAATCTTGTCTAACTCGTGGAAGATTTTCCCCTCTCTTTCAACGTATATTAATAGCCGGTAGGTAGTGACTCTTAACACTGATTGTGTGACGGGCCTTTCCTGGAAATTTCCTGAGAAGCTACCTTTACCTTTAATTCTTTTAATTCCCTCTTGAATAACGCATAAAAGAATCATTGTTGTCCTGTTTGCAGAAAATTGTTAAAGAAATTCTGTAATATTTAATCAAAGGAAATAGAATAAGGAACTCGCGTAGAATAACAAATTTAATAATTGATGCGTATTTAAATCATTAAAGTTGTGAGAGTGTTTTTCCTGTGAGAAAAAGAAACTTGTGAGGGGAAATATTAAGGCAACATTTGAGACGAAACTTCATTTTCCGGTATAATCAAATCGTTGAAACAAAATACAAAGACGTCACTTTCAAACCAATGATTAAACAGAGTTAGGACTGTGAACACGGTCTTTTTCAGATGAATAAAAACTTTTACATTAGCAAAACACAAAAATTTGCTATTACCACAACTATTTAAACATCTCACATCACTTTAAAAAACAATAAAATGGAATCATGATGCAAATAGATGAGTCCTCATGAGAGTACAAATTGTAAGTGAAATTTTAAATTTTTTTTAGATGAGATGTCAACGGATGTTGGTGCAGTGATGCCAACATTTGAAAATCATGTAAAAAAAAAGGAGCGGAGGATATCCATACTAATACCTAAATGCAACGCAAATGTGTATCTGTTTGCTGCCTGATCACGACTGAACTACAGAACCGATCGTGATGAAATTTTCCAAGGAGATATTTCAGACGTTCAGAATGAACGTAGGGTAACTGTTATTTTTAAAATGTGTGATAAGAAAAAACAGAAATGTCGATAGAATCGGGAAAAAAAGTTTAATTTTCTTATGCAGCCCAAACAGTTGGAGATAGGTGGCAGCTATGATTGGTAGTACTGTTTGCCTAAAGAGTTCTACAAAAAATGCCGCAACACCATACATATTTTTCTACAAAAACTAACCTAAATTATCGATAGAACGTTATTAAAAATGTTTTAAAATACATAAAATTAAGAGTAATTTAAGACGGACAAAATCAATCATCATCAAATTTAATGAATTATTTGTTTTGAGTCAAAGATAAAGTCTTTAAATAGTAAAATTTCGACAAATTGTTTAAATTTTATGAGAATTTTAATGAAATGATGCAGGCGCGTCATGTCTCTGAAGCGAAAAAAACGGATCCCGCGAGATGGTGTAGTTTATAAAGTCACGTTTTGAATTAAATTCGTATTATTTCGAATTTGAAAAATTAGGATGCTCTACATGTTTCTAAAAACCAGTGAGTGAAAATATTTTGATCGTACGACATAGATTTTTTTGAGTACAAGAAGATTAGTATGAGAAATTCCGAAAAACGCCGGGTAATCAGTTAGAATGAAAATAAATATCATTAACATATCCTTGAAATGTATCCTGGAATTTAAACAATTGGATCGGAGTCCTTATGATTTGGAGGGGCAAGGATCTTCGAATGTCAGACCTTCTCTTCTACGAAGTTGGTATCCTTTCTTCTTCACCCCTCTCTTCGTCGTCTACATCCCTTTTTACGGCGCCGGAGTGGCGTTTTATGTGTCTGGGATGCACAGTGTCGAGATTGCAGAGCTATGGAGAGACAAAATCCTCCAATCCTGAAATCTCATATCGGAATCACGTTAACAGAACTCTCGGCTCAGAGGCGACTATTACATAAAAACGAGAGGTACAAACCAGTCAAAAGAAAACAAAAAAATCTACTCACTTAAATAAGTCACTCTAAACTTGTTTACACCACTATTAATGTATTTATTAAATGAAAAACAGAACCAATTCACAAGAGATACTTCGATTTACAATTTTATAGAGAGTATATCCCATTAATAACAATTATTATAATATCATATTCATCACAAACACTTCTAATGTATCCTAATAAAAGTGAATTATTTGGAATGTCTGTTACACGGATATCGGAAAAAGTAATTAACAAATGAAATTATTTGAAATTACAAAGGATACTAATTGAGAGTTATTGCAATAGAAATGCAAAGCGTGGTTAATATTGATGAATTATAGGAGCAGAAAAAAACTGGCTGCTAATCTTCACTCACATGACTGTTGACTATGAGGTTTACAAATGTGTACACCGGAGTTTAATTGCGTCACGTGAGGTAAACAATCCACTGACGTATAATATAAGTGACCGAATCATAGAAGTTAAATAGTGTAAAGGTTGCGAAGAACATTGTTTTCAAGCACCTTACTCTTAAAAGTGAAATGGAAACCAAAGAACTCTGAAATAAAAGTTCAGAGATCTTAATCATGAACTTCGTTTATTTCTGTGTAATATGTACGTTCATTTTGCAGGATTTGAAAATAATTCGTATTCATGCACATCTTAGCATGCAATATTGTGTTGTTTTGTAGATTTTCTTCGTGGTATCAATTTTTGAAATTAACAAAAGTAAAAAAATTCATATCACAAAGCAGAGAAATATGGAAACTACCATTTGAATTTAGAATATTTTATAAGTACTCCAGGTAAAATGAGCTAAAAATGTCCAGAACAGTTGATAGGTGTTTTAATAAATATATGAATTCTCAGAACCATTTGTTCTTTGAATACGTTTTGTATGTTTGCTAACAGCGCAGTTTTTTTAAAAAAACTTTTATGTTTTATTTGTGAATCCTTTTAAAATGTTGAATATCCAATGAATAATGACTATTGTAAGTTTCTTTCAAATTTTGTCCAACTCTGGTTGTTCTTCTAATATGTTATAAAATTTAACAGACAATAGTTAATAGACAAATTACTCTGTTACTATACAATATTTCAGAATTTTTTAGTTCATAAAGTGTTTACATTTACAATGCAGTATCCTAGAAACGCGTCACAAATACCATTGTATAATATGGAATGACATAAAAAATATGAAAAATAAAGGGAAACCATTTACAAAATAATTATAAAAAATGCCCGATAATTTCTTCGTATTCTCACGATAGTTTAAATTCCACATTGTGGTATTCATGTGTTTGGGTTTTGTCATGTAGCTTTTATACACATATAAAGTTGCATAATTCCAAATTACTTTTATGATTTCAAATGTGAAACGAGTTCATTAATAATTTAAAATCAAGTGGACTCATACAGATAGCAGTGTCACATAATGAGTCTGGTCTCCCCTAATTCAGCCCCTTTGCTCCAGTGGATTATTGTCTTTAAATGTGTGTCCTTAGCTGCAAATTGGAACATGGGAGATGAAAATAGGTTTTTATTACTCTGCATGCGAACAACGTTATTTGTCCCTTCATAGAAAATCTCCAAAGCGTTCGGTTTAATCAGCTGTTAACCAATTATTTTTTCATTCTCAGAAAAACATATTGTATCAGACAACTGTAACTTTTATAGCATATATTTCTTCTCATCACTTGATTTAAAATGAATCCGTAGATACAAATTCTCTTCCTCACCTATTTCATTTTTGAATAATAAAAAGTTTGGAAAATCCTCTGGAATTTGACATTCCTTTATATATCATGGCAGTTTTTTGTTGTTGTAAGTTTCTGAACACCGGACATAGAGAATGCCCGATTTAGTGGCGCTGAGATGAGGGAATGGACAGCTTGCCACAGGGCACAAGAATTGGGGATTTAGGGGGGGGGGCTGCGGTGTTGATGGACAAATAACATGTTTTAATATAAAACCAATAACCATCACCATTCAACAAAATTTTGTCACCAAGAAATTTAACTAATTTGCCAAGTTTTCGGCTCAGAAAAGGACAATAGAAATCATGGATTTTAAGATATTTTTTGTTCATTAAATAGTCTATTTTACGAGCTCAGTATGACAGTCGTACTAAATGTGTAACTTAAAAAAGGTATTGAAGAATTTTCACGTGTTTTTTTAAAATTAAATATGTCTATTTGTTGGGAAGAAGGGTGGAGAGTGGGAAGAGGTAGGTAAAGGGGTGAGGGATCACGTTTAGAAACCCCAACTTACGCTTTTAGAAAACGAATTTTAAACAATCCTTTCGTTGTATGTATCTGCAATAAACANCTTACGCTTTTAGAAAACGAATTTTAAACAATCCTTTCGTTGTATGTATCTGCAATAAACAAGAAACAGCTCGTCAAAATGTAAGTTCCTTTTCCGTGAAACTGAACGGAGCAAATAACACACATGACAAATCGCACTTCAGATGAAAGCTTTGACGCGTCTGGTGAGTAACAAGGCATTTTCTATGGCCTTGCATACAAATCACTGCCTTCTGTGCGGGGCAGAGGAACTAAACGATGTGAGAGGAAATGAGCGGAAACCGATCGGATGAGACAAAATAACTGGACGTAAATAGTCCGATTGAGTGGGTTTTGTTTTCAAGGAAAACGATCAATTTCCCGTCAAGTTTGTAGTGGAGTGGTGGGGAGATGATGTAATTGAGAGTGCTCTATAAACAAGTTTGGGAGCATAGAATTGTATGTGAGTTACGTAATGCTCAATTGTATATTATAATTTACTATTCAGAATTTTCTGATATCCTCTTTACATTGTTAATGCTCAATATGAAAAAGAGTGAAACTTGCCTACAACGAGCAGGTGGGGAAAAATAGTATTTGCCATATTTTTCTGGTAAATGAAATAGTCTTGTCACATAAACGTAAACGTTTATCTCATCATGATGATAGTTACATTCAATTTTCTAGCTACTTTTTATGTATTAGAACGATATGGAATCTGCGTTTGCTTGGGCGCCTACACACCGATGTCCATCCCACTGTGAGATGGGTGGCATGGGGGCAGCACTGAGAGGCGACAGACAGGCATCCAGCAGTCTGAGTTGCGAGCGAGGGGGGGGTNGGGTGAGCCAAGAGCCATGGGGGTTGGGGCATTGCGTCGCTCTGCTCGAGAGGGCGTTGCCCGATGACGAGCTTCGGAAAATGGACAGCGTGGCGAAAATTATGCGCCTCTATTTACCTCGCTTCACTAAACGCTGATGAAAGAGTCGTTCGTGGGGAAGAGAAACGGGTGGGGAACCATCTATGTGATGGACAGGCGTCATCGTTCTTTTAAAATATAAAGATTGTCTTATTTCATTCTCTCTTGTTGTATTACGATTTTACGTAATAGCTATACCTTATTTGTAGAAGATAACTTTTCGTAAATATCCCTTTCCTGTCCCTTTATTATTATTATTATTATTATTATTATTATTATTAAACATTTTCTCGGAGACATACATCTGGTACATAATGAATGAGGGGCCATTTCAGATGATCTCATTCCATGTAATCTTTACCTCAACCCATTGTGCACTAATCTGTACGTATCCAAAATGACAGATTTTTTTAGATTTATTGATTGTTTCTGTTCAATTGTATAGATTTTTATTATCTTAACCATGAGCTGTGATAACTATATGAAAGATACTTATGGATCCTGTATATTTCATTGTATTCTATAGTAAGACGGGTATATTTAGATAATTTATTTGATTCAGCTTTATTGATATTGTGGTCTGCTGGGAGGGTGACATCAATTAGGAAGGCAAATTTTTCTTGTAAGTCATTTAGGAGGATATCAGGTTTGTTGGCTGTGATTGATTTGACGATATGGATTGGGATAGTATAATACAATCTGTATCTTTCATTTATTCTTATTATATTATTATTATTGCACTTTGTCAATTCTCAGCTCAAGGCTCCGTAAGTAGGGGAATGGGACACAAGTCAAGCATTCCTTTCTTTGATAGGATTTAATATTTACAAGAACGTCCGGACTGTTCGACAGGTTTCCCGGATGACAGCTTTTAGCATAGGTACGAGTTTTCTTTCACAGTGAACTCGACAGCTTTACGTATATGCCATTGTAAATATGAACAAACTCTGTTATTCCTTACCAAATACTCATTCTTAGCCAAAATGAGGCATTCTGAAACTAGATGGCCGATGGTTTCTTGCTTATCTCTACATGGCATAGGCCATCTTTGTCCTGATGTAATATCAATTTTTCGTAGTTCCTGGTCCTTATTGCTTCGTCCTGAATAGCAGTAACCAGAGCTCCCGTTTCTCCTTTCAGGTTATCATTTCTTAGCCATGAAAATGAGTTAATAATAATAATAATAATAATAATTATTATTATTATTATTATTATTATTATTGGGGCTTTAGGGCTCGCCAATATGATCCCTTATTCTAAAACAAATGAGATATTATTACAAATATTGTCTTTTGGAAAGGGTCAACAGCCGTGTAGTAGTGGTAGCATCTTCGCTTCCTATAGTCCTTGCAGCGAAAGGAAAGTATCGAGAGAAGCAAAAGCGCGGCGTTATTATACGTCCACTGCGTGGAGGGAGGGGGTGATCTACCATAGCTCCAACTATTCCCGACGGCATGCAACGGCAGCCACCCAAGGCTGCTCTAACCCGTGCACAAGATAATGTCAGGCAGCTTAAAGGTTAGGGATCAAGCCCTCCATCCTTCAGAGTTGACATATCAATTGCTACCGGCTCTACGAATCGGCTGATGTAGGTGGCAGCATCCGAACGTTAACTCACTTAGATTCTGCTGTCACGAGTGAAACGCCCACGATTCTACAGCGTGATGAAAAGTTGGCAAAATCGCAATGCCGCCATTATCTTCACGAGGTTCTTGTGGTCTTTAGGATCGTCCCTTTCTTTCCGTTGCGAGTAGTCTGGGCACTACATAGTGGAAGAGCCTGGATTCGAACACCAGCTGGGGTGAACTGGGTGAGGTTTTCAGCTGGGGTTTCCATCACCTACTCCAGGCCAATGTCGATTCAATACTTAAATTTCCCAGAAATGCAACATGTCTATACCTCCACCCAAATCGTGTGATTAGATGGAAGAGTAGTCCGGATTGCCTGAACCTCACCTCATCCGACCATACTAAGACATGAAAATATAAATAAGAAAACTTCAATATGTCTGCCCAATGTAAATTGTAATAAACTGCTTCTTATGTGATGCTTGTTCCTAGGTGACGATATGAACTTCGATGAATTCCAAGATCATTCTATCTATACTTCCATTCTCATACATAAATGCGAAAAGTCTCTCTCTCAGAGCGTAAGCTTCCGCGTCCGAAGTCAGGTGTCTTTGTTACCTTTTCACAACGAAATCACAGAATCGATCTTGATGAATTTTGCAAGGGGGATAGTTCACATGTCCATAATTTTTTTTATACATTTTTCTTTTTAACATTAAAAAATGATATATGTTTTTTTTTTGACAATGGATTTCGATGAAGACTGGAGAAAAAGGTCATAGGCGGAGAGGTACATTCCCTTCCGCTTGCCTAAACAAGAGAGAACAACGAGTAATTGCTCGCCACAAAGAGTTCTACAAAAAAGAGTCAGCAGCAACTTATGTCCATGTCCAAAGGTTAACCAAAATTCCCATAAACGCGAAATTCTTAGCAACCTTTGTATATGTTATTACAATACAGTAGGTCCATTGATTGGTATTTCTATGTTGATTTTCATGTTGGTATGACTGTAAAATCTAAGCACTGGCTCACTTTTCACATTTTTAATACAAACTATAATAACTTGAATCCCACTTTAAACAAACATGTTTAATGCCTGTCATAATTTCCAGGATAAAGTTCACAACGATATTTAATGGCTCCATAACATCCTTTGTCTAAGTTAACATTAATGTTACTTCCCTTAATTTCACCCCATTTAACGGGCATTTCTGCGTTAAGTGGGTCTCAGTCGTAGCGACTGGTCTGAAAAACTTAAATCTTAATTATGATCCTCGAAAAATAAAATTTTCAAGTGTTATTGAATCAATTTTCACGGAACCAAACCCTCGTCACATTAATGCGNTCAATTTTCACGGAACCAAACCCTCGTCACATTAATGCGGAATTAGTTTTCTGACTTGAAATTTCCCCTATTATCTGAATACACCCATACTTTTCACTTATTCATTTTTATGACGAGACATTACAAAAATTTATGACAAACTGATACATTCTACGCTCATATTTTTAGTTTTATTGAATGTTCGGTCCAAAACACAAAATAATTAATATTTTTCTAAAAAGTAAATATAAATAGGGTATGCTTGACATAAGTTAAAGGCCATGTTTTAAGATTGTTAATACCATGTTCGAAAATTATGAAATTGTGTTTCGTATTTTTTTAAAATTCCGTATAAAAGGGTATTACCAATCAAAACTTTATAGGAGTATCTAGAGTTCTCGGGGGATTTCCAATAGTTTTGAAAACTATTTTACAATAAATTGCCGTTTTTTGCTGCGATGAAAGAAATGCTGAAAATATTTTAGGGAAAAAGAGATAGAAGAGGATAAGTGGAGTCAACATTTTAAGTACAATTTAAGTAAATCAGGGTGAGTACTTAGCATCAGACATCGAATGCGATGAAAACGTTTTCATTCTATTCCCACACAACCCTGGCCCACTTAATATAGAATTGCTCATATTAGTTCCAGATATTTCAACTTCAAGTAATAAAATTGCGTTTTAACTGTTATAAACTTGCAACGAAAAATCTACATCCAATGCATTTTATGAGAGACTNGTTTTAACTTTTATAAACTTGCAACGAAAAATCTACATCCAATGCATTTTATGAGAGACTGAGCAATTCAACAAGTAGGTTAGTAGACGCCATAAATCCTTTCCAGCAATATAGTTCTAGTTCCATTTCCTAAAACGCTGAATGAACTCAACCGAACAGGCTATAAGCTCCCTGCAGGATGTATCTAAGAGGCTTTGAAACCACTGAGATGAACTGAATACGATTCTGTGCGGAGATTCAGCCAATGTAGCACTCTTAAGAACGAACGATCGGTCTTAAGACTGTATTCCTATATTTATTGTACTACAAATATTCAGGTTTATGAAGGGTTTAACACATATTCTCTTCAATAACACATATACTTGTATCGAATCGGTTGGAAAGATAATTTATGGTTCTGAAATTGAGAATAATTTGGGAATTGTGATAAAACGCAAGAACATACATTTGGAAGAATGTACTTAAAACATGACAAGTAAATGACACAACATACAATGACATGATTCATACCAAATAAACCATATATTATGAAAAATAAAGGAATAACTTTTTATGGACAAATTACAGTATTTCACTTCACAACGCTTCAGCCAGGATTTCGGCCATTTAATAAGATAATATTGATACACGTAAATAGCACTACGAATAAAAGAACACACATTATGATAATAACATTAACAGAAATATGTAAAAAGTGTAAAATTTAGCACACAGGAAATAAATCGAATAAAATCCGGAGAGGAACATTACTCTCCGGAAGGAAGGAAGCAAAGGACCATCCCTTCAATTCGAACCAAATACCCAATTAATATGTTAGTGACAGAAGGGTTAAATGAAACTAAGACCCATCAATTAATTTTTACATAGGAAATTCAAATAAGAAATTTTCTAGAAACCCCATTGCAGGACTAGATCTTTTAGTGGGGGCAGGGGCGATTCGTGCCCTGGGCGCCAGGTGATGGGGGGGTCCCCAAATATTTTAAAAATCACACTCTTCAACCACCAAAATAAAATAGTTATTGTTTACTATTTAAGGGTTCTTTAAGGAAATATATCGTGTTGTGGTCAGGAACATTCTGAACTTCATTATAACTGAGAATTTTGGTGACAATTCGCCAAATGTTTCTTCTTATGTATTCATGATATAGTATTTCCAAATGGGATCTTGTGCTACATGATCTGTTTTGTGCGCATACGCTAACGAGTATGCGGAGAAAAGTATTTAATTTTTAACTTATTCTACATGGTACTCTACTGAAAAATCTGTTACTTTCAGGGGTCGGGGTGTTGGTGCCCATCACTCAACGTGCCCTCCTCCCCTGAAAATAAATGTCGTTCCAAACCTACTCCATTATCTGATTTTACCTCCAAGCCCTCTGATACAGGTATATTACTGGATTAGTTTTAAGGTATTCTCTCCAAAGCTATGCGCTACCGTTAGTATTTGCAAACGTAATGGAGGCATCAATGCAAAATTCGTGTTATAGTCATTTTTTGTGTCTTTTTGGAATGTATGCCACATGGATCTAATCGAGATCTATAAACTGATTCAATGAACAAATAGCTTTCTGTATTCTGGTTGATTGCGTTCAAATTTCCTTGGACTCTCAATGAACGCTAGTGTATAGATTTCGATAGTTAATGTGCGATCACGTAAAAAATATGTAGATTAATTAAGAACACATAATTCCTAAAATTAAAAAATTTCTCTTTAAAAAGAATTTGGAAGAATAATTAAGGCTCTACAGAAGGGAGCCTATGCACGACGCAATTTTTGTGTCACACGGACAGATTGATGAGTAATGAATAACGGTTAGCGTCGCGCTTGGAAATATTTATTTATTATTGCAAATCCCTAGCACATAACTTCAAGATCTTGAGACTTTCAATGAAAATAGTGTTTGTCATTTTAATATCATGGCTTTTATGGCGAAAAAGTTAGGTATAAAGAAGATATTATTACTTCGAAACATAGGTAAATAAACTAAGGTTATGTTATTTAATTGCAATTAAACAAATGCAAATTGTTTACATTGACTATAAATAAAACATTTTGTTTTAATGTTTTGATCATTTGTGTTTATACTACTATTAAAATGAAGAGCACAAATGCATTTACTCTTGTAGTATACACAGAAAGTGACGATGTCAAACAAACTTTAGAAAATAAATACATACTTTTTCTAGAGTTGAAAATGGTTTCCCACTAATTGGATATAATATTTACAATATGATGAAAATTCAAGTAGTCTCTCTGCAATCTAAAATTATTATTTTTTTAAATTATTTAAAATCAAATTAGCATGAGCAAGTTTAGCGCATTGTTTACAATGCATGACTATGGAACAAAAATGGCTGAATAGTATGTGACATTGATTATTTCGTAAATCACAGCCAACTGTGAATAATTTTCCCACGGAGCCAAGCGAGATATCGAATTGGTATGGAAATTCTTTGAATTTGTACTAAGTGAAATATGCTGTTTATTACATAACCTCTCTTTTCAGTGCCACAATTCAAGATGTGTTATCCTCATCGCGTTTTATGACAAGGAACCGATGCACATCTTACTCTAAGGACGTCGCCCATTTCTTGATGAATTATTCACAAGACCATCCGATAATGTCAGGAACCTTAGAAGCATATCTGACAGCTGTGAGGCGCTCTCTAACAGCATCCATGTGTCTTCATCATTTCTCCTCACAAGACGTCGAAAGACACAACAAACCGGAAATTGAAATGCAACGTAGCAAAGAGCTTCTACTCACTTCTGTAGTGGTAAGTCGCAACAGCAAAGAGAAAGTACTCGTAGAGGCCTCTATAAATTCTGTGCGGATCAGCATTGCTGTCAAACAAGCGGACGATATCGAGAGAATTCTTTGCCGGAAGTTTCTAAGATTCATGGAACTCAGAGCAGAAAATTTTATTATCATGAGACGTAAACCCATTTTCGGTTACAATATTACATTCTTAATAACAAACAGTCATGTTGAAAAAATGTACAAAAATAAAATAGTAGATTTCGTCATCCATTTTATGGAGGAAATTGATAAAGAAATAAGTGAAATGAAAATAGCTCTGAATGCAAGGGCAAGACTTCTGGCTGGAGAATATTTGAAACACTTCTAATTTACACCTCGAAACTTCACTTTAACTTGTCAGAATAAATTATCCAAGTTTTTTATTTGCTTGTATAAATATCGAATTCCTTAAATTTGACCACAACTAAATATTATTTGTAAATATTGATCGTGAAAAATATAAATGTACGTTTGTTGTAATGGAGNGCTTGTATAAATATCGAATTCCTTAAATTTGACCACAACTAAATATTATTTGTAAATATTGATCGTGAAAAATATAAATGTACGTTTGTTGTAATGGAGTAAAGGATCTCATAGTGTTTTATCAGAATTATTTAGAGAGAGCTTCGTCAAATTCAATCAAACATTGTAAATGTAGGCGACCGGAGGTGTATGGTATAAACGTGTTTGTCCGCGACAAATCGCGTTCCATGTAAACAATACTACCACCTTTTCGGCCATCCTTCTTCAGGGCAATATTAGAGTCATTACTCCGAAGGAGGCCACAACACGATGGTCGAAACGTTAGTAGTTTGGGCTACTGAGACGCGGTTTGTCCCGGAAAAACACGTTTATATCAGTAAAACATTCTAATAAATTAACATTAAAACTTAAGAATGATAAAGACAGTTCAGATAGAAATTGTACTTGAAAGTTATTATTTATTTACTTTTCGGTCTTTTGATGAGATTCAGGCAATAAGGCCTGCTTTTCCACCTAATCGTTCGACTTATGGAGAGGGTTTTGTTTCCAAACTTTTACCACTGCCACTTTGGCAAACAGTCGCCATTTGCTGTAAAGAAAGTGTCGTGTTTTTGAGTTTAATATAAATGAAATGATATTTTTATTTCTTAAGATAAATGCTTCAAATGAAAACCATTTTTATTAATGTAATATTATCTGTAATTAGTTTCATTACCTCATAATTGTTTGAATTCAAGTAATTGGCTGAAAATATGGTAAAAAACCGTGTTCCGATTCATAAAAATTACCCGTGTTAGGACTCATTCTTTCATAGAAAAGATAAGAACACAAAATAAAATATTTTTCCTCCACAAATACACAATAGGCTTCTACATGTTGTTAAAATTCGCGACCATTAACATAAATATTTAAGTTTTATGAACCTTCAAAGTATTTTTTACTAAAATAATTGATTTTTGAATTGGTATTTCTGATAGAGAACATGACGAAATTTCACAAAATATTCTTTTAGTAACTAGTAACTGACATACAAAATTCTATCATGTACAATAAACAGTATTAAATAATATTTCAACATATAAAAAATATTTCTATGCGCGCCGCAAGTAAACATCATTACACACTTAGCATTCAACAAATGATATATATTCTGACTAGATAATATGGGAATTAGATGAATAAGTAGGCCACTACCTAAAATGAAAAGAAGACAAAAAGAATTTTTTTCGCACACTGTACATCAAACAATGAGCAAATTATTATTTGCGTTGAATCTTTTATAAAAAGAGCAACCGACGAAAAGCAAGACAAATTTTCCAGACGAAATCGACGAAACCGACGATAATCGAAGTTAACAAAAACTAAGATATCACTGTATAGCAAATTTGAAGAGATTAATTGTATAAGCAAATCCAAATTAATATATAAATGCGAAATGCGAAAGTGTCTCTCTGTTTGCTGCCTGATCACGACTAAGCCACTGAACAGATCTGATGAAATTTGTCAAGGAGATAGTTTACATGCTCAGTATGATCATAGGTTAACTTTTCATTTGAAATGCATGAAAGAAATAAGATTATTTATGACGATAAATTTCGATGAAGTCGGGGAGGGGGGGATCTGTTACATTCGCTTACGCTGCCTAAACGATTAAGAGATAGGTGACAAATTTTTAGTGGCAATACTGTTCGCCTCAAAGAGATCTACATTAAACTATTAAATTATCGAAAAAACGTTAATTGAGATACTGAGATTAATAGAGGTATATGTCAGTGTTGGACCACCATTGGCGTTAAACAGCCCTGGAATCCCTATGGGTACAGTAGAAAGAGAGTGTCTAAAATGTTTAATCATAAAAGACGAGTTTAATCCATGGTAAAGAAAAAACTTGGACAACATCAGGTAATCTAGTAAAAGACAAAGTTCGTGTACTAATAAATATAAATGAAATGAGTTTTTCTTCTTGTTCCTGAAAATAAAAGATGAAGACTATGCTACGGAGAATTACATTTCATACGGACATCATACTCAATTCAGCAACTTTACGATTCGTCTCCAATTTGCTTTTAACTAAAAGAACCCTGCCTTACGAAACCCGTCAACAGTTCTGAGTAATAGAAAACCCTATGGTTGAGACATAATCATATTTTAATTCTGTTTAATTTACTTGATGTCCACGGCTTTAAGCGAATCCTTTTATGTCGTTGATATAGTTGTACGAATACTGATATCGTGCATGTATCGCACTTGTGCCGGTGCTTGACCCTTCAACAGGGAAATTTTTTTTAGTGAGTTCCTTTGTACCAAGAATACTACGCGCTCCCTCCTCGAGCTTTACTCCTTTGCTTCCGCCAGGAGCGCTAGATTCGACTCATAAAATCGAGGTCAATACAATCGACCTTGCATAAAACGAAGGCACCGGTCTAAGTCTGCGACGGTCATGACAGTGTTAGGCCAGAGAAAATAGACAATCCACAAAGTAAAAATTCGTATAGAGACGAAATTTGGTATACACCTTAAATTCATCATTTCAAATGTTATATCAAAAGTCCCCCCCCCATCACACTTGAGCTAAAAAGTTTATTCAAAGGTCACAACAAAACTGCTTTTCGAAAATATTTCTCCAGCAATCCAATCATTTTATCGTTAATATATTTATGATAAATTTTATATATTATAAAATTGTCTATAAAAATGTTCGTTTACGTTTTTTCCTCTGAAGCATCATTTGCGAGCCAGCGCGGTTTAAAAAAAACGATTAATACTACGTTGCGCTCACAGTGCCCACAAATGCGAGAACGCGCGTACAGACTAACACACGGCAAACTTAATACGCTCTTTTCTTTTCTAATTTAGGTGCATACGTATAGTACTTGTATTGTAAATATCAAGAAGACTTTGTTTGGCAATTAATTACTAATTTTTAGAATTTGAATAAGTATCTTTCTAGATAAATATATTTTAATAAAAAACTGCAATGTAGTTGATGATTGTAATTATATTTCCAAACAAACAAGTTCAAAAGAAAGTAAGTTTAAAAAGGAATAAACAAAGTATACTTCCCTTTCTTCCGTCTATTTTTTTCTGTGCCAAGAGTCGTAGAATGAGGGGATAGATGAGACACTGTACAGTTTCCAGAGCTCCAAAAATTTGTATAGAATCCGAAATATAATATTCTGTATTTGTTTGTTGAGGCACGGTTTTTTATGCAAATAAATAAAACATTCGTTTGGCACTAAACATCTAAGAATTATTTTTTATGAAATCCCAATAAATTTACAGTCATGCTTGGTAGAAGCCATTTCGGCGAGGCGATTGCCTTGTAATTAAAACATATTTCGTATTTTTTCTAAACGTTAGTAATTATTGCACCCACAATTTTCTGGCAAATGTCTGTTAATGATCGATGTATTCTTGCCCTTAGTGACGATAAGAAATGGCTAATACGGCGATAAAATACATCTTTGTTTTTTGCCGTTATACATCATATAAAAAGTAAAACCGTATTTCACACCCGAGTATAATCTCAATGACACTCATTCTAATTCAATGTTTTAACTGCACGACTCAAATTCATTGGTTTTTATTTTTTTGCAAAAAATATGAAAGACGACCTCCACGTCTATTGTGTGTCAGAATTCAGCATCTTGTGAAGACACAGGTAATTAATTTTCGTTTTGCTTCATTCCATGAAGTAGAGAGCATTTACTTAATTACAGTAACTGCATCGTTTAAAATAAAATATTTTAAGGTTTGGAGAAAAAATAAAATGATTCCTCCACGCAATTTAACTTTATTCCAATTTCTTGTATTGAAATAGAAACTGGTGAGAATGCTGTACACCCGTTTCTCTCAAATGGTTCTAATTAATAAGATTAAAATATAAATGGGATAATTTTGTACACATTAAAAACGTAGGTATGAATTCATATCTTTTTAAAACCTCGGTCCAATTTTATATAGTATAGAAATATAAGTAATTTTATAAAAGTATAGAAATATAAGAGTAAAGAACATAGAAATACAAATATTTTAATCTTCGGAATATGCTGATATGTGTAAATCCTCCTCTGCCTTAGGACCCCTGATCGGAATTGATAGAATGATCCCTTGCTTGCTTCCGGAGAGTAATTTAGTTTATTGTCTTCCACTCAGTTCGTAATTGCCCTTTTTAACAAATTTATTCATGATTCACAAAATTTCTCACTAACGAATACGAAATACAAGACAAGAATAATAATTAACAATTTGACAACTACATCAATAAGAATTTGGTTGACATTTTAGTCCAATTCTAACTGTTGAATAGATGTTTCATCGACATCCCGTCAAGTAATCTACATATATAAAAGCGAAACATCACTGACTGATTAAACACGAAATCTCAGAATCTACCGAGCTTAAAAAATGGAAATTTGGCAGATAAGTTTCTTTTAGGGTGTAGAAATCAGGTAAGGATTTTACGAAAATCCATCCCTAAGGAGGTGAAATGGGTGTTGGAATATTTCACGTATGTATCCCACCATACCTCTAGAGTACCTAGAGATATTTCAACCATATTTGATACACAGATGACTGACTAAATGATAGCAAGCTCTGTGGGAGTAAGATCCCTTGCACCCCTAGGGTGGGGGTGAGAAGGTGATTATATGTAAAAATAACGCAAAAATACGATATTAAATCGGAAACCATACTTCTCGGTGCCGTTGAGAGGGATAAGAGCGTCCCCGACGCTATGTAAGTCACAATAAGTCCACATTGCAGATAAAATTCCCCTAGCATGCCTGGGTTAGGGGTGGGAATGAAGGACAGGTAAACATAATTAAAAAACGACCGATATTGGTGTTGAATAAATCATTTTTGGGACCACTGAGGTGAAGTGACATTCTCATTAGCAGAAAAGTACACGATCACCCCTTCTAAGAAATAAATACCCTCTGTGTTGGGTGTGAGGAGTGAAATGTAAAAATAATCGAAAGTGAACGATATTAGTTTTGAGATCGTAGTTTTCGGGGTCGCTGAAATTAGTAGTGACATACTCGAAGACGCCAAAGTTCACAATCGGTCCATATAAACTTCAGCACCCCAAGGGAAAGAAATGCCACGAAAAAATATCGAGCACGACTTACCAGTGACAAGTCCATAATTTTCGGCGTTGCTGAAGTGATAATGATATCCCCATATTATGCGAGTCTGATCTTAGCCCTCTTTGATACAAACACTCCCCTAGCACCCCTTGGGTGAGGAGGTGGAAATGGGTTTATAAATAAAAATAATTGAAAACTATACTGAAATATTTAAAAAAATTAAAAATGCACGGGATACACAGTTTTAGGGTTGACGAGATGATTCAGCTACCAACGCTGTTATGTTCAAGATGAGATCACAAAGGAACACTTTATCCTTAGAGCTGGGAACGGAATGGGTGAGACGTAAAAATAACGTAAAAAGATCAATTAGGGTCGAGTCCATGGTTCGGAGACGAATAATAGTATTTCCAAAGACCTTATGAACCCTTCAGACCGCATATGGTACACAACGGGTAGATAGGGGCAACGTGACACAAAAAATTATCAAATATGTCTGCTAAGAAAGGATTCTACAAAAATTCACTTCTAACTTGGAAATTAGTGTGACTGAACACGAAATCTCACGAACAACAAAGCCTACAAACGTGAAATTTGGTAGGTAGGTTCGTTTTAGGAAGAACACATCCACTAAGAAAGGATTTTACCCCTAAGAGGGTGAAATGTGGGTTGAAGTGTTTTATTATGTATTCCAACATCACTCTGGAGCAATTTCAACTAAATGTGGTACATTGATGACTGACGGTCTGACAACAAGCACTGTGGGGGTAAGATACCCTTCCATCTTTAGGAAGGGGATGGGAAGAGGTGACATGTAAAAATCCGAAATTAGATTCGAAAACAGTTGATTGAGTCGTTGAGATGGATAAGGACGCCACCGATGCTGTATAAGTTCACAATTAATTCCCATTGGAGACAATATACCCCTAGCACCCTTAAAGTAGGGGGCACGAATGAAAGGTAAGTAAAAATAATCCAAAAAGTGGTGTTGAATAAATCGGTTTTTATTGGTACCGCTGAGGTGAAATGACAACTTCAATGCAATACACGTCCACGATCACCCCCTATAAGGAAAAAAAACACTTCATGTTGGCGGAAAAAGTAAAACTGGTTGAAAATGACCTATATTAGTGTTGAGATTGTAGTTTTTGGGACGCTGAAATTAGTAGTAACATTCTCGAAGACCTCAAAGTCCTAAATGAGCCTGTATACACCCCTAAAGAAGGGGATGCCATGTGTAAAATTATCTAACATGCCAGATATCAGTGACGAGTCTATAGTTTTCCGTCATTGAGTGACATCCTGATATCGTGTCAATCACAATTTACTACTCATTAAAAAAGAGACCCCTAACACTACTTCAGCACGGGATGGAAATGGGTTTATATGTTAGAAAACTAATTTTGAAAAAAAAAATGCATAAGAATTTTTTCAGGGATGCTGAGATGTTTCATTTTTCTACCTATTACGTTAGAAAACCACTAACAATAATGGATAACATTCTCAGTGGATACTAAAGTTGGAGACAAAGTACAGAATTCACGCGTGCAAAGCTGCATGTACTCAGCTAGTCTGTACATATAAAAACGAAATACCATTCACTTACTGACAGACAAAACACGAAATCTCAGGAACTACAAAACCTACAAACTTGAAATTTGGCAGATAGGTTTCCTCTTGGGAGAAGACATCCGCTAAGAAACCATTTTACGAAAATTCATCCCTAAGGGGGTGAAATGGGAATTGGAATATTTTATGTATCCATCACACCATACCTCTAGTGTGTCTGGAGCAATTTCAACCAAACTTGATGTACAGATGACTGACTAAATGACAACTTACCCTATGATGGGAAGACATCCCTTGCATCCCTAGAGAGAGGGTGAGAAGGAGATTACATGTAAAAATAATGTGAATATCCTATATTAGATTCGAAACCACAGTCTTCCGTGGCGTAGGAATAGTTAAGGACGTTCCAGAGGCATTCTAAGTTAACAATCAGTCTACATTGTCGATAATATACCCCTAACATCCATAGGGTAGTGGTGGGAAAGAAGAACAGGTAAACAATAAGAAAAAGGCCGATATTGGTGTAACATAAATCATTTTTGGGACCGATGAAGTGCAGTGACACCCTCATAGCCAGATAAGTGCACGAGCACCCGCTATAAGGAATTAACACCATTTGTGTTGGGGGTGAGAATGTGTGAAATGTAAAAATAATCGAAAGTGACCGTTTTTTGTGTTCATATCGTAGTTTTCGGAGTCGCTGAAATTAGTAGTGACGTTCTCGAAGACGTAAAAGTTCATAAACAGTTCGCATAAACTCCAGGACCCCTAGGGAAGGAAATGCCATGAAAAAAATATCGAATATCACATACCAGTAACGAGTCCATAATTTTATACGTCGCTGAGTCGATTGTGAAATCCCGATATTGTGTAAGACTGAACTCAATCCTCAAGAAATAAAAACACCACTAACACCCCTTGGGTGGGGGTTGGAGTGGATATGGGATCATGGAAAAAAATAATTAAAAAATAATGCTGAAATATTAAAAAATGCATCGGATACATGGTTTTAGGGTTGATGAGATGTTTCAACAATCAATGCCATTATGTTCAAGATGATGTCACATAGGAGCACTATTCTTAGAGCTGGGCGAGGAAAGAATGAAACGTAAAACCGTAAAAAGACCGATATTAGGGTCGAGTCAATGGTTATTTTGTATTCAAAGACGATTAATCGTATTTCCAATGGCATTATGCACCCTTCAGACCAAATGCGGTGCACTACGTTCTTAGAGGTTGGGAAGAGCGTGACACACAAAATTATCAAAAATTTCCGCTATGATACGACTTTACAAAACTTCACCCCTAACGATGTGAAATGGGAAATAGTTGTTTTCTAAAAACGTGTTTTGAATTACATCAGTGAAAATAAGGGATTGAGGGTATACACCAATAATAATATAACATCAATCGATAACATTAATGGATAACATTTTCAGTGAATACCAATGAGGATATGAGAAAAAAATAAAATTGGAGACGTATTACAGAATTTATGCGAGGAAAGCTGCGGGTACACAGGTAGTTGTATATATAATTATAACGTACAACTCTAATTTCTGTGTATTTGAGTAAAATTTACGAGCTTGTAAATCACAATAAAGATGTCCCACGCCGTATCTTTTTCATAACCACCATTTGCCGTTGAGTCCTGACTTGGCTCTTTGCTGAATCGCCCTTGTCGACTGATTTGCCTTGCAGATGTGTCCTGGCTCTCCACAAGCCTTGTTCTTGCTGCTCTCCGCCCTTCGCCCGTTAAAACGACGGTAATACGACTCCACGCGATCGCACGTCACCCACGCGAACAATTTCCCTTCGCTCCTACGGATTTTCCTCCGCTTATCCAGGACAACCGCGACTTTATTACGGGCTCGGAACGGTGTTTCGTCACGTGACCGTAAGCGGTTCAAGTACTCATTTACTTAACATAAAACGAGACGGAATGTCTATGAATAAAGAAAAATGTCTGCCTTAAAAAGAATTAGATTCTTTTTTCGAGCGTGATGAAAATTGACATATAAGAAACTTTTAAAACTAGAATTCCATCACTGTTTACATGAGATCGATAAAACATCTTCATCGCCTATTATCCACCTTTTAATGCGTAATTTTAGTGTTCCCTGGCGAAACATTGCACACGTGATTTTTATTAGTGTCCACTCCATAGTTTTCGGTACCGATGAGATGAATGGAGACACTCCCAATGCGTTTAAAGTTTTTATTCAAATATTTTCGATGTTGATCAGTTCTATAACACCAAACTATTTCTCCATGCAACGCCGGGTTCATGAAAAGAGGTTTTTAAGATTAATAACTATTATCAGAGTATGAAAATATAATGAAAAACAATACCAATAAACCGTTACAACAGTTTTTATATAACAAATTTAATTTCGATTAAGTAGTAAGAAACTTTCTTAGGAACTATATTTATCAATGTTCAAATATTAGCTTTCATTCCAACAAATTTATACACTCTTTGCAGCGTTTATCATGAATCCCATTACTATTATTCTACGTAAAACGGTTGATTTTAAATACTAATCTTACTAGTAAATAAAAGGAAAATTTGAATTTTCGAAACGAATGATTGTAAAACATTTATCATCCGGGAACAAACTAACACAACTAAGGTTCATAATTTTCTATGATACGGGAATACATAAGGTACATTATTAAAAAAATATTATAAAAATATTATGATCTATTTGTGGGGTGCTGACATGAGTATGAAAGACAATTTCACGAAAATCTAAAATCGCAGTGTTTTAAAATGTATTGTTCAATATAATTGTCCAAAACGGTCGTTATGAGATAACAAAAGTGCAGTTGATGAAGAAATACTTCATGTAACCAAACACTAACAAAGAGTTTTGGAAGGCAGAGAGTGTAGAAAATGTTCAAGGAAAAGGTTACCTGTTGGTAATTTATTGCGAAAAGTTTGCACCCTTGAATTTTATGCTACGAAATATCTGATGAAGAACAACACAAAATTTGCAGAAGTATAGTTTTACTACAAAATATAAGAAGTTACATAAGTAGAAGCTATGTAGGTGCATCAAATATTATTTCTGAAACTCTTTGTTTTAAAGTACTAGTTATTGTTTAAGAATTTCATGAAAGACAGTTTCGAAAATCAATTACACATAATTATCCAATCCATACTTCTTGTACAGTGCGTTAATGGACGACGAAAGAGAACTAGTTTAACTATGTATTTACTCGCACAGGAAATAGAATGAAATTAACGTTTACTTCTATTTTGCAAAAATATTTTATTTAATCTGATAATATGGCAGATACTAATTTATGTCTTGTTATTATCAACTCTTTGAGGTGTTATTCATCATCTTGCTTTTTATCGCTTTTCATCGTCCGTTTCCTTTTCCATATAATTGACTGCCCGACACATTTCGTGTTTGTAAATAAATAATTTTTTGGCAGCTGGTTTACTATTAAACATTATTATTATTTCATGTCTTTTGTCGAGGTTCGGGCCATTGGGTTCGCTCATCTTCCTAACCTAGACTTGAGGGGAGGGAATTGGGAAGGCAAGATGTAGGGGTTCCCATCCTGGCCAGGTTTATCTCCGGTTTTCCTTTGGGTAGAGGCGGATTTTTTTATATAGACTCGCTAGACTGTTGTCTAAGGACGACATCAATTGAAATAATTTAGCAAATTTAGTGTTGTTTAATGATTACGAATTATCAACAATACTTTCCGAATGATTCATAGCTTGATAATAATATATTCTTGTGAAATGACTTTTCTATGTTTTATTAAATACAATATTTGTTGGTATTTGTTAATACTATAACAAGTGTGAAACTATTTCTTATCGTTATGAGTATGTTGAAATGTTGAATCCGCCTCTGACCTTAGGACCCTTGATCGGAATTGATGGGATGGTCCTCCACGTGGTCACACGCAGTTTGTGACTGCATTTTGACAATAAAGTTTAATATTATTTATGATCTTATGGTAACGAACTTATGATTTGCCGGGAGTGGGCGAGGGAAAATCCAGCTGACAACCGCACCGAGTTCGCCTGAGCAGGGTTTAAACCCGCTCTCTACCGCTCAGCGGTACCGTGGAAACGAAAACACCACCACTAGACCACCGCTGTCGGTAAAAGCTATTGCTTAGGTGTTACGCGAGAAAATGGTATTATAAATAGTTATCTTTCAAGCATAAGAAAAAATAAAACCTCATTTCATAATATTATGAACATACATTCTAGTACGACCATAGAACATGGAGAGAACCGCTCTAATTAACTTAACCACCCAGTGAGCAAACATCGTGTATGTTGAAAGCACTTGCTCTAATGCACGCGCGTGCTCGAGTGAACGCGTTTCATAAACAAATAACGTGCGTGATGCCATAATTACATTTCTCAATATGCCGAGAAATATGATCTGGAAGAAAGAGAGAAAAAGAGAAATCATGTGTCAGCTAATGTATGTGTATAATTTCATGCGTGCCTACGGCCATGTCATCAACAGTCATCACTATAGGAACCTGCTTATTTTCCTTCATAGAGTACTGAAGTCCATTCTAATAAAACATAGCGAGTCAAATAAATTTTTAGCAACAAATTGCTAATACTTTTTACTCTAAAATTGAAGAAGTTTATGATCATCCAATGAGAAAAATTGCACCTTATTTCCGGCAATGTTACGAAGTACTTTCGAGACCCTTTTTCTTATTTTTCAATCTTAAATATTTTAAAATTATTTTTTCAATTATTAATTAATCGAAGTTCAGTAGTATTCTACTAATTAATGACATGAATAAAATGCATCGTCCTATTGTTCTGGACACTACGTATATTACGTTAACACATGATGAAGGCCAAAATCCTAGCTGAGACGATGTGTTTATTGAGACTTTATGGGAAAAAACCGTAATTCCCATGATCGGGTATTTATGTTTCCCGCTCCGTTCGCCGCGACAGCGTACGCGTCTCACCGGTGGCGCAGGTGGTGATGTTGTCGCTTCGATTCCCGATGGGGCCAGAAAATTTGTAGCTTTTCACATTAATGTCCCAGTTTATATAGCTGTGACTACTGAAAAGCCAACCTTCCTTCCTCTATCCAGTGTCGTGATGGACACATGGTATTTGTTAATTGGGTCAGACTTGCGCGTCTAAGCGGAGAAGGGGGTCAGTCGGTCGCATGACGTAGTTACAAGTTGCGTATAAATACAGGGCACGGAGGAGGCCCATTGTCTCCCAGACTCTAGTATATTCTCTCGATACACTCGCATATACTCTCGTACCTCGGCTCGTTCCCGATGGTTGGAGCACCCTTATTCCGCTAGTTGGAGGATCGGTTCACGGTCCCCGCCACAATAAGGTCTTCACTCCACGGTCGGTCCTAGTACGCTGCGATCGCACTACTGAATGGTTGAATCACCAACTGCCACGGTTTCGCGCCGTCCGACTCCACGACCCTCCGCTGAACCACCCAGGTCTAGCTCGACATGAGTATTAAAACACCTGTTCTCGCATCTGGGGTTTCACTAAAACGAACCACCACCTCCCTTCCTTCCACTCTTTCTCTATCCTGTGTCTGACGACGTCGGCAACCGCTCGACGGCCCTGAAGGGAGTCAGCTAAGCGGCCCACCGACGAACAACGACCTACCACCAGACTCCTAACTCCTATCGCTCCATGTACATAAGCTTCATTAGCACGCTACATTTCCTATTTACAAATACAACAATAGTTCAGCGGAGCGATACAGTGCGCCGCCAATCGGGAGAACGCGGTGTGGTGACGGAGGCGGTGTCGTACACCGGCGAGCGAGCGGTGAAGAGGGTGAAAGAGGCAGAAGCAGAGGTTCTTCGGGACACTCGGGCGCTCTCCGGCATCTCCTATCGGGAGAGGATTTTGTCCGAGGGAGGATTTTGTAGAAGAAGCATCGCCATGGCACGTGGGGGTGCACGTTTTCCCGCACCACTGAGAAACGGCCCTCCGCCGAGCGACCGATACTGTGAATTGACCAGAGGCAACTGACCTTCGCGAGAGGTGGAGTGCGGGCAGTGTGACCCGCGGTTTGTCACCCTGTTTCCTCGCGCCGCTCTGCTCCCGATATGACCGATAGATGAAGTCCGAAAGAGGACCATTTTGGAGAATTTTTACCTTTTCCCTCAATTTTTTTTTGTATTTTATTGTTTGGTTTTGGTTCTTGTGATGTGATGTGACGTGTTGAAGTGTGTTTCTCCCTCAGCCCTTCCACACGTGGCCATCAGTAGTTCCTTGGTCTCCCCGGTATAGCGAAGCATTCGGACCGCCGCCTCCCTAAAAATGGAGGGTGTTCTTCGGACTTGCAGGCGACACCGGGTACGACAGGGTGTTGTGCGAAGTAAAGTCGCAATATATAATACATAATAATAATAATAACAATAATACAGATATAATTCTTGTCCACATAAGGTCATTAAATTTTATAACTATATAAGATAATTCTAATAAACGTAAATTGTTCCACTATTAAATCCATATTAACTTCTGTCAGTAATATCAATTAATACTTAAACATTATAGTAACAACGATGCTGTAGGAATACGGTAAACGTGGATTTGAAGAGACGCATTCTCGTGATATCCTTAGTACGGTCTCCTATGTATTTATTGAATTGAAGCTCTGATTTACCAAAGAGGCATTCATCACATAGCGCCGTTTCTCTTTTCTGAATCCAATCAACGCTCAAGGAACGCAATTAGGCTTTTTCCTTGTGACGTCATTCACTCATAGAACACGCGATGACCATTGAGGGACTCTTGCACATTGATAAGGAGCCAAATGAGTTTGGACAATACCCATATGTTCTATTGTACGGGGATCAATTGCGCAGGATTCCTTGGGTCAGGTCGAACCAATTCAACATTTTAATAATTATGTCACAGCGAACTAACTTTTTCAACGTAATAATTTCTTAAAAAGTAATTCTTGTTTAATTTTTATTAAAACATACAAATTGCTCAATTGCATAGAAACACTGCAGGTAGTTGCCAGAGGTTCCCTCAATTTCACAGATCTCCGACCTTCTTTCAGATTACTGTGTAAATTATTCTTCTTAAAAATTGATATTATTTATGTTATGATTAATGAAAATTAGGGACGGGACCAGGATTCGAATCTGGCGCATCAGCGCGTTTAGCTGAAGGTCTCGAGTTTGAGTCTCGGTCCCGTCCCTAATTTTCATCCAACATAACATAATTAATATGTTACCTGGCGGCTAGGTTCACCGCAATTTAAGAGATTTCTGTATGATATTATTAGTTGCACATCATGACGATTTTAAACCACTGCGTTAGTGCCCTTGATCGGAATTGATGGGATGAACCCTTGCTTGTTTCCGGAGAGTAAATTAGTTTATTTCCCTCCACCTGGTCATACGCAGTTTGTAACTGCTTTTTTGACAATAAATTATTTATTTATATATTTATGACAATAAGTTCGTGAGTGGAGGTGATTATCTTATTATGGACGTGCCTGAGGAGGCGCAGTGCGCACCGATGAAAGATCATTTCATGAAATCTAACATCATATGACAATTTTGTACTGGTGAGAAATACGTTCACGAATAGCAATTTGTATGTTTTAATAAAAATTAAACAAGAATTACTTTTTAAGAAATTATTATGTTGAAAAAGTTAGTTCGCTGTGACATAATTATTAAAATGTTGAATTGGTTCGAATCATATTTGAGAGCCTGGAAAACAATATTAAGAGGAAAAAATAATTTATCTGATGTAATAAATCAGATGTTCAGTAACTGAGGATTGTAAAATAATAAATTCAGTGGTCTGTGAGATAAACGTTTTTGGCAACCACTGTTCTATACACTCCAAAATACAATCCAAAAACACATTCTGAGTTTCGTCCCAGTAAGATCGCTGGAGAGTTTCACTCCCCGACAGTCCTGGGGTCGATATAGAAGAGTTGACGCGACAGCAGTCGATGGGATCTAGACTGTCTAGGTGACGTAGCGTCGAAATATTAAAAAAGCTAACGATTCGACCATCGTATTTTGGTCAGCATTGCTCCAAAGAAGCGGTAGTCGACACGTCATAATACGATGATCGAAACGTTAGCTTTTTTAATATTTCGACGCTACGTCACCTAGACAGTCTAGATCCCAATCTTGGAATATCGCTCCCGCAGGCTCTAAGCATATTTCCCAGGCATTGACATTGTGTCGTTTTATAATACAATTGTTTCAGTGTGGCTTTATATTATAAATTCATTGTGCTTTTATATTTTAAACGTGGCCAAGAATGTCGGGCGTTAATCAGATTGTGATTTTGCACACCATTGAATCAAGAACTATAGGACAAAACAATTTTCATTTCAATTTGAGTAAATAAATCTCTCTAAAATTGTCTCAGAACATCAGGTGATTGCCGTTTTATGAGTGATTTGCTACTCAAGTACAATGTAACATCTCCAAATCCGACACTCATGAGACCGTAAAATTTGTCCGCATTACGGAAGTGACCGCTTTTGGTAAATTAAGGTCATTGTCGAGTAAAATGATGAGAAATGAAAAAGTGTTCTCTATGGAGCATCAATTAGAAATTACCCGTTACTAAGAAGTGTCCGTTTGGAGACATTTCACTGAATATTATCTTATCTGTTGTATCTATGCTAATAAATGTGATTCCTTTTAAATTTAGGTCTCGCCAACATTCAGGTCATTTGAGCTCTTTAAATGTGAATTATTTTGAATAGCATAGAAATGGGGAAAAGTAAACTATAAAAAAATTTTCAAATTTCAAAGGACACTTCTTAAAGGTTATTGGAATTAGAAACGCAAAGTATGGGTAATATTCATGAATTACAACAACAGAAAAAACAATTAAAATTGGTTGCTAATCACAAGATGTGAATCTTCACTCGCATGACTGTTGAATATGAAGCTTACTAATGTGTTCGCCAGAGATCGATTGCGTCACGTGAGGCAGGCAATCCGCTGAACGCATTAATATTCGTGTCCGAATCATAGAAGCAAAATTGTATGAAGGCTGTGAAGAATATTTTCAAATACATAACCTAAATGTTAAATGAAAGCCATAGAATTCAGAGGTTTTAACTTTGCTATTTGTTTATTAAGCATTCTGTATAAAATGTATTTACGTTCTGCCTGAATTTTAACATAATTTGTATTTACATATATATCAGCATACAATATCCCATCCTGGCCCGGGTTTTGCTCCGGTTTTCCTTCGGGTAGAGGTGGATTTCTTATGCAGGTTCTCTAGGCTTTGTCTAGGGGCGTGTTTATTGTAACAATAAATCGTGAATTTAGTGTTATTTCAATTCTTATGATTTTTAAACACTATACTCAGTGTAATCTATAGTTCGATAATAATTTGTACGTGTAAAATAAATTTTTTGCTTTAAATTACAAACATATTGACATTATATATGTATTACAACTCGTAGCTAACTTTTTATATTATCTAGAAATTTTTGCTGAAATTTTTGATCCGCCTCTGCTTTAGGGCCCTTGATCGGAATCGATGGGTTGGTCCCTTGCTTGCTTCCGAAGAGTAAATTAGTTTGTTGTTCTCCACGTGGTCATACGCAGTTTGCAATTGCTTTTTTGACAATAAAGTTTATTTATTTATTTTTGTGGGTTTTCTTCGTGGCATTTAATTAAGTAACACGAAAGTAGAGAAATATCGAAACTAATAAATGAATTTAGAATATTATATGAGAACTCCGGACAATGCCGAATACAATGAGCTAAAATATCCAGACCTGTCGACAGGAGATTTAATATCCTTCAGCACCAATTTTTCTTTGAATGCAATTTTTTATGTTTGTTTAATAATGGAAATTCTTTTTTATTTTTGTGATTTATTTGCGAATTGTTTTAAAATTTTAATTTCCAGTAATGATTGTTCTATGTTTCATTTCAAATCACGGGCTCCGCCGGGTAGTCGTGCCAGTTTCTTTTAAGTCTCGTTTCACTTTAAGATATAAATTGTTCAATGCTGGTGACAGTGTCCGAGTGAAGTCAATATTTCCCTCTATTTCTCATGAAGTCACTTCTGTTTAATGGAAGTTTTCTCTCCAAAGTGAATGTGTCTGCTTACTTAAGGGGGGATCAGCACTCCAAATTAGTCAAATCACTGAGATATATAATTGTTTATATTTATTATTATTATTCAAATTGTTTTAAAATACAACAATATGAATAATAATGAAGAAAATATATGATTTTATTTCTATCAGTTAATAATATAGTACGTACAAACAGTATTCAGGAACTCATTCGACTCGTTTGAAATAAAATCATGTAAAAAAACATGGCGACCGAGCACAACTGTTTCGTGGCTTATGCATCTCACCACTTAGTAAAAATTTAGCACAAATCAAAGTAACCTTCCATCACTTCTCTGATTTAAAAGTTGGTCTTACTTTGTTAACAAGTGTTTTCTCCATAACACGCAATGTATTACACCATCAATTATATTCGCAATCATCTCATTTAAATGGTTGGTGAAGTATATTTTTCAACTTCAAATCACAATAAGTACATGTTACTCTGTTGATTTATGACGATTTAAGATATTTTAGTGATTTAATTCTACCTACTCTAGTACTACCTTAAAGGATCGCATATTCTATTACATGCGACGCAATGACTGAATTGTCAGCTTTTCTAATAGAGAAATAAAATTTCGCGAAATACGGACAAAGGTCAAGAAATGACCGAAAGTTAATCTGATAGTACTCGGGCTGTGTCAAATGTAATTTGACTCTCCACGAAAAAGTTTGCGATTCCGGCTGATAAAGTCTTACTTTTACGAAAGCATTCATTGTTTGTGTGAATATTACCATAACTTAATTTTTTTCTCAATAACGCTTCTTGTCGATTTTAATGACAGAAGTATTTTGGTATGAAGAAGCGATCTAACCTGGTATCAATACGAAGTAATAAGTAAATTTATGGCGATGTTTTATCATGCTAAACATATAAATAAATTTACTGTCGAAAAAGCAGTTACGAACTGCGTATGACCACGTAGAGGACAATGAACTAATTTATACTCCACAAGAAAGCAAGGGACCATCCCATCAATTTTGATCAAGGACCCTAAGGCAGAGGCGGACTTGTCATATCAGCACTCTCCTACGATAAGAATAAAGTAGTTCCTTACTTGTTATAATATTAATAGAATACCAACAAATCTGTGTTTAAAAAAAATACAAAAACGTTATTTCACCATTTTGTAGATCACTATAGATTTTTCACTATGCATTGTTTATAAACCGTAACTATTAAAATAAGTCTAAATTCGAAATTTATTATTTCAATAGACGCTGCCCCTAGACAAGAACCTAGACAAACTGTACATAAAATCCAGCTCTACCCGAAGGAAAACCGGAAAAATACCGGTATGAAGGGGTAAAAGAATTAATGTACACAATTATTTTTATCAGTAATATTTTCTGAATATTTCAATGAATTGATAACACTACGTATTACTTCAATAACGTTTCTTTAATAATCTATCAAAAATAAAATTTGTTCATATTCTGTACACACAGTGGTCCATTTAAGTAGAGACATCCAAGTATCTTAAAAATTTAAGCATCATAAGCATCATTTGGTTTTCAAATTAAAGGAAATAAAAATTCTAAACGGACTCATTCACTCGAACCACATGCCCCCTTTTTAAATTGACCACCTGCCCCTTTTTGACGCGGGGGAGGGGGTACCTTTGAAATTTGAAATACGCTTCCCCTTTTTTCATTGCATATTCTGATTCTTCGCGAGGAGGGAAATAAGTAAGTTTTTTATGAAATATTTTCCTATAGATTGCACTATAGTCGTTAAAATATTTTCAGCAAATCTCGAGAATTACACATCACGAGGCAAAAAAAGCAAAATCCGTGATCAATATTTTGAGAAAGCTCAGATGAAAACGATTTATTGCTGGCTTATTGAGGGTTTAAATTTTCCTCTTCCCTTACGATCCGCGTGCTATTATCGTTTTTTTAAATTATAGCCCTCATTATGAACTGCTTTAGAGTACACAAAAAACATCGTAGAATACATAATTAACACCATTAAATCTATTATGTTCTTCAGCATATTCTCAAGTAAAAAATTGTTCTAAGAATGAATAATACTGTTAAAAAAACATGTTTCAAAAAACGCGAAATTTTTACCGTTTTTACCGGTAAGTCGACTTAACTATTTTTTATAAAATAAACTAAAAGTGTCAAATATAATTCCTATTCAGTGAATGATAACGATTATGTTTGTGACAACATTTAAAAATTTCGAGCTTCTACATACAAAATATAACTTTTATAAAATAATTGCTAAAAACGAGCAGGTACATTTTTAAGGAATAAAATTTATGCTGTCGCCTTCAACAAAATACCGTGATCACATATCAACGAATTCAAACTTTTAAAACTTAGTATGTAACCACAAATAAGTGATAAACAAAATTATGTTTTCATTTGGCGACCAGTGATGCAGTCCGGTCCAGCTGTGGTCGCGAGCATACTGCCACAATGCTATGTTTTTTTACAGATAATTATTCACTCTTAAAACCAATTTTCTTTTTACTTGAATTTGTGCAGAAGAACATGACAAATTTAATGGTGCAAATTATTTTTTTCTACGATTTTTGTGCCCTCTACAGCAGTTTAGAATGAGAGGTCTATAATGATAAATCCGATAGTAGTATCGTACCCACCCCGTAGTGCGTCTGTTGCATGTCTGCCGTAGGGATAAAATGGAAGGAACTCTCCCCCTCACATCGCTTCCTGAGATTTACCTCAACTATTACGTTGTGGAGATCGGAGGTGAGATCCCTGCTGGTCTTTCGTATTTGCCTGACCAAGGGCGGGCAACTGAAGAAGTGTCTCACTGAGAGCGCCACGAAATACTTCTTTTTATTTTCATTCGAATGTAACCTGTTAGGAAGTATTATTCGTCTATGAATCTAACTATCTCACTAATCTAAATAGTCTGTGGTATGGGCAAAGCCCCCTTCTCCAATAACGCAGCTTTTAAGAAGTGAAGTGTTAAAAGATCAAAAGAACCAAAATCAAAAAGTGAAGTACATACAGGCGGTGTCTATTGAAATAATAAATCTTGAATTTTGTGTTATTTTAATACTTTATAAACAATATTTTCTAAATCATTTATAGCTTGATAATAATGCGGTTTTTGTTTTTTGTTTTATTAAATACAAATTTGTTGGTATTATGTTAATATTATAACATGTAATGAACTATTTTATTCTTACCTTAGTTGTGTGTTGATTGTTAAATCCGCCTCTGCCCTAGAGTCCTTGATCGGAATTGATGGAATGGTTCCTTCCTTGCTTCCGGAGAGTAAATTAGTCTTCCACGTGATCATACGCAGTTTATAACTGCTTCTTTCACAATAAACTTATTATTATTATAAACAAGAAATTGATCTTCACATTATTGATATCAGAACACACTTTATGAAGATAAATATTTTTTAATCAGTTAGGCGTCACGAAACTTGTGCAGCGAATTCAGTCACTGAAGTAACAAATGTAGGGTAACAAAAGAGACATGATAGACGAGTCCTCATGCTATTCAAGTGATATATAATAATAAATCAAGATGTGTATAAATAGTACAGATTAACTAGTATGTGAGTTAATAAAGAAAGAAAGGTACTTAAAACTTGTTTAAGAAATCGAAAAAAAGAATTAATGATATAATAAATTCAATTTTTAAAGAATCAGGATGGCTGAAACAAAACCTCGTAGTTTGGATCTCGGGCTATAACAGGACAATAACTTGATGGTTTCCAATAANTTGGATCTCGGGCTATAACAGGACAATAACTTGATGGTTTCCAATAAGAGAAGTACCATTTTGTAAAAAATAAACATTATTATTAATACATGAGGATACCTATCATAACCTAGCGAATAAAAATTTCAATTTGAATGTATGGATTTTACCACACAATTTTTTTTCTTTTTTTAAGGCTTTATTTAAGAAATCCAAAATTCATTGTAGACTAATTTGTACTAATTATACTGTGTTTGTCGATTTAATACCTTATTTAAAAAATGTCCGGATGCTGCATATAACCACGTGGAGGACAAAAACTTAAATTACTCTCCGTAAGGGCGCATCCCATCAATTACGCTCAAATGTCTCAAGGGCAGTGGCGGATTTAACAACATTTTGTGCAAATTCTTGTTATGCGCCCCTCCTGCCTCAAACAAGAATTTAAAAAGAGTTTGCTTCTTCATAGAATATCTACAGAATATCTTTTTTTTAATATCTTCAATACATTTTAAAAGAACAGTTACGAAATCAGTACGTCGAGCTATGACTTCTTAGTCCGAATATATTACTAATAAACTGTATCTATTAAAATTACACGAATCTCAAGATTGATTATAGCAATTCGAGATTAATTATTAACCGCCCCCCGAATGTGTTCGCCATTAAGCACGAATCGGGTGTGCCTATATATAAATCCACCTCTACGCGAATGATAACCGTAGAGATACTCGGGTCAGTCTCTCTTCTCCCCTACTGCCCACGCGAATGCCCATTCGGAATCCTTCTCCCCCCCCTCCATCACACGGGACGAAGAGCAGCAAGTGAAGCGTTGCGTGTGCGTGACTCGTTTGCGTGACCGGTGAGGCTCGTCCTTCACGCCGTAATCGCCCCATGCCGCCATTGTCACGTCTCACACGACGCCGCGTACTGCGCTCCTTGAGGAGGAGGAGAAGAAGAAAGGTTTATTTTATTCGCAGAGCTGTTATTCTCTCTCTGGAGGGGAAGGGGGAAGTGGCTTAGCTTCGGTAACGAGTAACGATGCCATGATGGATCTTGGCTGAGACATTAAGGGTACGATTATGTTTTTTAATTGTATATTTGTAAATGGGAAATGTAGCGTAGTGCTATTGAAGCTGATCTACGTGGAGTGATAGGAGTTGTGTGGTAGGGCTATTGTTAGAAAGTGGGCCGGGAGGGGTTAGTAGGAGTTGATAGTAATAGAGTTATTGATGCTAGCAGGAGGTGGATAGAGGGCGGAGGGTTCGCTACAAATTTTTATGATCCCACCGGAATGACGTGATGAAGAGCAAGAGCGCTACCATCAGAGCCACCAGAGGGGCACGAATATGCGTTGGGGCGACGATGAGCGATACGAGCAAAGAGAAGAGTGAAGCGGAGAAGCGAGCGGAGCGAAGATAGGAGTCATCATCGACACGTTTGCGTATTTAGACCCGCGTTCAGCTGATCGTTCAACATAACCTCATCAAATTTACTTGTTGAATTAATTTCCAGAGTCACTTCGCTTGTTGTGGTTTTAATCCCCTTTATCTCACAATGGTACTCTTCGGTGGACGCAACTTCTCAACTGCTCAAAATTCATCGCAGAACAACGTAATTAAATCTCGAAGTCGCAACAACGATGGCGATCCTAGATTCGATAGAGAAAAAGATCGTACCAAAGGGTTTTCGTTGCTTTTATCGTTGATTGCAGCGCTGGTCCCAGTGCCGACGTAAACGATCTCATTAATCATCACTTTAAAGTGATTATAAAGGTTAGCGTCACATTGCTCTTCTCTTTCCTCTTATCGTTGATCGTCTCTCCAACAAAATCGTACCCGAACTCTCACATCTGAGCTGAACTAGGAGGAAGAGTAAGCGATGGTGAGTCATACAATTAAAATTGCTGCTCGCCCAATGCTAGGGCGAGTCATACGTCAACATATCGCGAGGAACTCGCTGTGAATTCCTTAAATCGTGGACGGAGATCAAAACTCTCCGCGGTCTTGCTACAAGGCGAAGGTGCGGCGCACGATTGCGCGTCACGAGTCAGGTGCGCCAGTCAAACTAGCGCTTTCAGGTGTTTTCCAAGAAGCTATAGTCCCTACTGTACCGCTCAGGAGTTAACGTTCTTGCTCATCACCAACTCATCTCGTGTTCAATACCCGGTGGTGCCAGAACAAATTTGTAGCTTTTCACATTAATGTCCCAGTTCATATAGCTGTGACTTCTGAAAAACGAATCCTCCTTCCTCTATCCTCCTCCTACTTTTTTCTAGTATCACTTAACTACTCCTACTAACCCCTCCCTTTGGGCAAAATTGTTGGTAAACCCAGCTAACCGGTCCAACTACTAACAATAGCCTACTTCCCAACTCATACCTTTTATCGCTCCATGTAGACAAGCTTCTATAGCACGCTACATTTCCCATTTACAAATACTACAATAAAAAAATTATATCCTTCCGACGCCAAGCAAATCTTTGTAAGTCGCCGGAGACAACAAGGCAACTTTTCTTGATGTGTGGTAAACCATTATTTTCCCGATGCTTTCCTGAATTCAAAGAAGATTTATTTACTAAGTATCTCATGAGGTTGTGACGGCGGAATAATAAAAAGACCTAAAACATTCAGTAGAGATAACAGAGGGAGCTATCCAGTGGCATACCTAGGCTGAGGCGGAGGGGACGGTCCGCTCTGGGCATCATCTTGTAAGGGGCCTCCAAATCGGTCACCAAATAGTATTAAATTCGTAAATTTGACATAAATATTATCCAAAACAATTTTTAAAGTCGTGAACAAAATAATAATTGAGCTTTTTAATAAATAAAACTCAAATTTCAGTTCTTTAGAACACATTATAGCGTTAGATATGCATTAGTAGACACGCAAATAACTTTGTCTATGGGAGGGGGCCTCCAAAAACTTTAGTGTAGGGGTCTCCAAAAATATGCTCGCCTCGGGTCTCATGAGGTCTAGATGCGCCACAGGAGCTATCGGCTTCAAGCACCCTCAAGCAAATAAACTTAAAGTCACAGTTCCTCAATGCGGTATATCTCTGTACCGATCTGGTGGTTCAGTCGGTTAAGGATTGGGATATCCCTTGATACCAAATGTTCTGGGTTCGAATCTGTGTAAAATATGAATGTTTTTATCATGAGTTGTACCAGTGGAAAGTAACGGGAAACCGCCACAGTTTGCATCTAAATCATGGTTTTTGCTTTCATCACCATTGTTCCCTAGACAAACCATGTCCAAGGGCGTCTGGGGTTGCTTGATAGTTCGGACCAGACTCGGGACTGAAAATTAAACTCTTTTAGTATTTAATTAATAGTCATACTTTCAGTAATACAGACAGGAGTGGTCTAGTGGTAGTGTTTTCGCTTCCATGATTCCGGAAAACGATAGGGAGCGAGTTCAAAACCCTGCTCGGTCGAAGTGGATGAGGTTCTCAGCTGGGGTTTCCCTCACTACTCCAGAAAATTGTTCGTTCGGTACCGGAAGTTCCCCGGCAACCCAACATCTCTCCGTCCAAATTCCCTCACCCAGGTCACGAAGAGCAGGTCTCATGACATGTAAGAATCACTTCAGTATACATCATTCACGTTAGAGTAAGTGACTATTTATGACTATACCCGTAAATTGTCTAAAAGTTTCTCTACATAATTGAGAGTGGTTAGTATTTTGGTTTGGGCTTTACAAGTTCGTGTCGCTATTCAAACACCTCCATCCAAATTTCGTACCTTTCTTTGCGTATATCTAGTAAATATTCATCATCAAAAACACGAAAAACCTTGCTCGAATTTAACGAAATTTTTTCTTATATAAAAAGGATTAAAAAGTACTTTTTAATTGCTTTAAAATGCTATCAAAATCAATTATTTTCACATATTTTCATTCACACAACTAAATCATTGAAAAACACAAAACCATCCTGGCCCGGGTTTTGGTCCGATTTTCCTTCGAGTAGAGGCGGATTTCTTATACAGGTTCTCTAGGCTTTGTCTAGGGGCGTGTTTATT
>NNCF01127891.1:688180-698464 GCA_002313205.1 Laupala kohalensis
TTAGTTTATTGTCCTCCACGTGGTCATACGCAGTTTGTACTGTTTTTGACAATAAATTTATCAAATTGAACAGTCTTAATTCATGTATGGAATTTTCTAGTATTAACTGTGTTTGAAGTACATTCCTTTTTAGGGTGAAATATATTTTCATTAATTCAGTTTACATTATCGTTTCTCATTATTTCACTCCAGAAAACATCTGTTAGCACCAAACACAACTCGACAGGTTTGAGAAAATTATTTAATCATTATTCAAATATCTTTGCTACAAGTAATTTAGAAACCTTAGTGCTAAATATCTAAGTAATAAATAAAATTGAACGTCACCGTTACGTGTTCATAGTTCCGTTGTCCCAAATTTAACTAATGAAAGGAAATAAATGTTCTCTGTTGTTATGGAACGTTTGTATTCATTAACTTGATTTATATTTATTCATTCTTCTAAACAAGGAAGCCAACGCTGTGAAAACGGATTTATTTTTCGCGTTTGTTTTTTATCACGCGTCGTAAATAACGTCTTAAAAATTCGCTCACCTTCGTTTAAATGTGACCTGAGTGGAAATAAACAAGCGTGCAACGGAGGGAAATAGAAGAAGTGCAATAAAGACATGTAAAATACTAGTAGAGCGTGCCTTATTCTGACACTTGCGTGTACACGACTATTCTAGGCCATCTTGTTAAGTGAAGAAATGAGACAATTTAGGTTTCTGTCTTATTTTTTGTGTGTTGTTCGTACATGTGTTCATTTAAGGTGGGTCCGGCACTCCACGTTAGTCAAATCACTTAGATGTATAATTGTTTTCTTCATTTTTATTGTATTTATCATAAAACTCAACAAAATGAATAATAATGATGAGAAAACATGATTTAATTTTTATATATCAGTTAATAATACAGTGCAAACAATATTTAGGCACTCGCTTGACTCGTTTGTAATGCACAAGAGCTTGTAAAAACATGGCGGCGGAGCACAACTGTTTCGTGATTTATGCATCTCGCCTCGGAATATGTGAAATATCCGGTGACCTATTGATAAATAAATAAATATAAATTTATTGTCAAACAGTACAAACTGCGTATGACCAGGTGGAGGACAATAAACTAATTTACTCTCCGGAAGCAAGCAAGGGACCATCCCATCAATTCCGATCAAGGGCCCTAAGGCAGAGGCGGATTCAAAAATTTCAGCAAAAGTTCCTAGATAAGATAAAAAGTTAGCTGCGAGTTATAATACTAATAGAATGTCAATATGTTTGTAATTTAACGCAAAAAATTTATTTTATATGTACAAATTATTATCGAACTATAAATTATTCTGAGTATAGTGTTCAAAAATCATAAGAATTGAAATAACACTAAATTCACGAGTTATTGTTACAATAAACACGTCCCTACACAAAGTCTAGAGAACCTGTATAAGAAATCCGCCTCTACCCGAAGGAAAAACAGAGAAAAAAGTCTGGGTCAGGATGGATAATAAAAGGGATGTAAAAATACTACGGGAAATTTAATGCAAATTAAAGTAAACTTCCATCGCTTTCATGATTTAAAAGTTGGTCTTATTTTGTAAATGAGTGTTTTCTCCATAAAACGCAATGTATTTCACCACCAATTATAATTGCAATAGTTTCATTTAAATGGCCGGTGAGGTATGTTTTTCAAGTTGTAACCATAATAGGTTTATTTGTGCCGATTTAATATTTTAGTGATTTAATTATCCCTACGCTAGTACTACCTTGAAATAAGGTATAGACCATCAGGCCTGTTCTTTCTCCGACACAAAAACACGTAGGAATCCAAAAATAGCGTGGAACTAAAATTTACAATAGTAAGGTAAAATTGTATAAAACAATATTTTATTTTACCATATTCATTATGACACGATCACTTAGGTTTGATTATTAACACATAGTTTTTAAATTTAAAATAGCTGTCCTTTACCCTTATTTTAGAATTCATGAACTGGNTCACTTAGGTTTGATTATTAACACATAGTTTTTAAATTTAAAATAGCTGTCCTTTACCCTTATTTTAGAATTCATGAACTGGAGAATGTAAAAATCTTCTAGAGTGACAGTGAAAATAGCAAAATAAGAATCCATGCATAACTACCTATATGACATCAAGGCGAATAGAATGAGTTCTGTGGGATATAAGATTGTTTAAAGAGGAATATGATCTAATTGGTTTTACCTTACAGTATATTTGAGCGTATCAAGTTTTCTTCGATAATAGTTGTTTGCAGGTTGACTAAACACAAGAAGTCATTTACCGAACCGGTGGACTTGTGGTAACGTATCCGCTTCCATGAAATCGCTCTTCGGCAGAGCATGGGTTTAAATACTGTTTGATCGAACTAGGTGAAGTTTTCAAGTGGGATTTCCTTCATCTATTCCAGACAAATGTTGGATCGGTACCGTACGTGCCATGGCAACTTCTCCTTCCCTACTCCTTCAACCAAGTCACGGTTAGGAGGAAGGGCAGGTCTCATGGTCTGAACCTCACCAAAAGACATAACATGAAAACTAGTGGTGCAAAACCTTTCCACGTACTTTCTTATATATGTTTCTCAGTCTGCAGCTTAGAGCGAAAAAGAATTCTATAAAGAAAGGGTCATTTTTGGCGTGCTCCTCTATATTTTGGTCGTCTTCCAGTGTTCTATTCACGCTCAAAGTCGCTAGATGAATTTACTACTGTCTTTTATTTGAAATTTGATCTTTAGATCTTTTATTTGAAATTTGATTTTTTTTTTCAAAACATATAGCGACGTCTCAGTCTCATAAATATCGTGTTACGTAAATGTAATTTCGTTGTAGACAGAAATTGCTGTATTTTCGTATCTGAAGTGTGTTTGCTGTCCTCCAATCTATTTCATCATTAACATATCTTTCATTTCAGTTTATGAAAAGTGTATTCTACGTCTGCCTTTACACTACTAAATATTATTCAAGTTTCTTGAAACAGTACTTTGTCTAATGAGTAAGAGTAGCAGACAGAAATTATTTTACTGCGTCTATACGCGAAAAATAATTTGCGTCTTTCGCGAACTTTCAAGCGAAATAGCGCTAATGCGGATGTAATGCATACTAATTGTACTTTACGTACAGAAAATTTATGCAAAATCATTGGAACCGTTTTTGAGAAATATTCGAAGGATTTCTTTGACCTTTATGTGAAGTACCCTTTGTTTTAAAGTAAATACAAATTAGAGCATGTGCATCGACAACAAGTAAATTCTACCGTAAATACGAAATGCGAACTAAATTGATTCATTCATTTACTCAGAATCGCTATGCACGGACGGACAGACGATCGGACGGATGTTATGCCAGAAAACAACTTTTTCATAATATTTCCGTCGAAATCTCGCTTTGGAATTTTTTTCATGATTACAATACTTTCTATATACTAAGTATATGAGGAAGTAAATTTTTATTTTTTATTTACGTTCACCCAGTGTACTGGCGTAAGGGCTGGATTACCGCACTTCACGCATAACCCGTGAAATAAATCTTAACAGTAAAGGCTCGTAAGGCTCGTGCTGGATATATAATCACTGTTAATGCCAGTCACAGCTGATGGTACAGACAGATGTAGTGCATTAACTATTTTGGGTCTCATTTTATTCAAAGCAGTTTTGTCACTCTGACATCACAAATAAAACATTGGGCTCTCGAATTTGCTTTAGGAGGTTATTTCACATGTATACTGTATATAAAGGAAGCATATTTACTCATTTCCGCCCGGGTACTTTTAGCTGGAAGGTAAGAAATCACGACTTAAACATTGTCAGATAAATGAATAAGGTTTGGAAGTAAAGAAGAGAAACAGAATACTGTCACTTTAGTGGAAATTGTTTTGACATTATGACCACGAGAGTACTTCAAGAAAATTAAGCGAGCAATAAAATGTTGAAAGGTTAATGAATTAGTCGTGGCGTTTTCTAAGACCTTTTTTTTACTTAAAATGAGTGAGGTGCAAAAAATTAAACTGAACCCGACGACTTTAAACGTTGTGTCGTTGCGTACGACATATTAAAATGAATCAATAAATATTAAATTTTGCAAGGTAGTATCGAGAGAAATGGAACGGTCACCCGCAATTGCGAACGAAAGTGACTCAATTGCGCAGTCCAGTAATTCACACAGCTTCTTAAGGAAAGTAATTAAAATAATACTGTCTATATTTGTACATATCAAAAAACGTTATGTCAAATTATGTGTAAATTTGCTAATCCCTTCCGCTGAGAAATCTGTAGAAATCTTGTTAAAAAATTAAATTGATCAGCTTATAGTATCAGTAGCCTATAAATGTTTCGTAGTAGTATAATCTCAATAAAAATAGGATAGAATTCGGACCTCAGTTCCTGGACAAAAAAACGTTTTTTGAGGTCTTCATTAAGTTCAAATGAGACGAAACGCGGCCTGAGTATTTCATATCCAAGGTCAGAAAATCGATCAAAGATGATGACGTAATTATGAACGGATGTGTTTTTTACACGTTTTCGTTCATTTTGGTTTGGAGTAATTTTCGTTACAACTTTATGTAGATTTCAAAAATCTTATAAATTTGAAATTTCATCTCGACATAAATAAGTGGACAGTGCTCAGTAGATGAGTCGTTGTGGGTCCAGAGGGTGACTTGAGTTCTGAGAAACCCCTTAAGCCCTCCACGTTATCCATATCACGGACATGTATAATTGCTTTGTTTGCTATAATTGTAATTGTTTTAAAACACAACAAAATGAATAATAACGAAGAAAAAACACGATTTAATTTGTATTTGACAGTTAATAATGTAGTAGCAACAAAATTGAGGAACTCGCTCGACTCATTTGAAATGCATTAGAGCATGTAAAAACTTGGCTACCGAGCGCAACGGTTTCGTGATTTATGTATATCACCTGGGGAAAAGTAAAATATCACTCTCAGATGTCCGGTGACCTATAGACAAAAGTGACGTAAAAATACTACCGAAAATCTACTACAAATCGAAGTAATTTTCTCTCACTTTCGTGACTTAAAAGTTGGTCTATCTTTCAAAATAAGTGTTTCTTCCATAAGACGCAATGTATTACACCACCAATTATAATAGCAAATAATTTCATTTAAATGGCTGGTGAGGCAGGTTTTTCTAGTTAAAATCACAGTAAGTACGCATTAATCTGTTTATTTACGCTGCTTTCAGATATTACAGTGATTTCATTCTATCTATGCTAGTACTAACTCTGGGTATCACATCTGAACGAAAATACTATAGTAACTCGCTCAACCGGTGACTACCCACTCTACTCGCTACTCTACTGCACGGAGTGTTTGAACGGGCATAGCATTTTTTTTAAATTTATTGTAAAAAAAAACAGTACAAACTGCGTATGACCACGTGGAGGACAATAAACTCTCCGGAAGTAAGCAAGGGACCATCCCATCAATTCCGATCAAGGGTCATAAGGTAGAGGTGGATTCAAAAATTTCAGCAAAAATTCCTAGATAAGATAAAAAGTTAGCTGTGAGTTATAATACTAATAGAATGTCAATATGCTCGTAGTTTAACACAAAAAATTTACGTGTACAAATTATTATCGAACTATAGATTATTCTGAGTATAATGTTTAAAAATCAAAATAATTAAAATAATACCAAATTCACGATTTATTATTACAATAAATATGTCCCTAGACAAAGCCTAGAGAACCTGTATAAGAAATCCGCTTCTACCCGAAGGAAAACCGGAGCAAAACCCGGGCCATACTTCTACAAGCACTCGCTTCATTACTCTACCTGTGTAAACCAGGGTCTAGACAAGAAGCAAGTGGAAAAGGAGATTCTTCTCCCTGTCCTTGTCGACCGGCAGTGTGCATGGCGAGGCGTGGCGGGGCAGCAGTGGTAACCAAGGCCTACACAACTAAAGAGCCACGCCCTCGTCGACTGCCCGCCGCTCGACACCCGTAATTCTCTGCTGGTTGGACAGCCGCCAGTAGTGTCGGACCTAGGTCTGACGTCACAGAAACGGCTGCTCTGGATCCATAGGCCTCTCGGCGATATTTTTTCTGTTAACAGTCCTTAGTGGAATCTGTCATCTGTTAGGAGTGGAGATCTATACTCCAAGTCATGTAACTAGGAATTATGCAACATGGCTGCCTAACACAAACTCCCAACTTCTAAGAAATAAAGTTATATCTAAATAGATATTAATTGAATATTTGTTGTAAAGAAATACAAGTTGATAACACATTAAACAAAGACACAAGGTTCGTTCCACACGCTCGATGCAGAAAGTAAAGAATATCGCCACAAGAGCACTTGAATTGAATTCATGGCTGAGGTTGGCGATGAATTTAGGTTTTCAGAAATTCTAATGTCCTGCCAACATAATAGTACACTGAAATTAGCAAAAATAGGGGAAATAATTCGTAAAGTTTTGAAACTTGGTAATATAGATGTAGAATGTAGTATTACTTCCGATTATTAACTCACCCCAAAATTTTCGGAGTCACGCACCCCTAAAAGCCACCCCTAATGTGCGAGTTCGTGGTTTTTACAGTTTTTACGCCAAACCGTCTGGTTTTCCAGAAAGTTATTCGTATGAAAAAATATCTTTCATTTAATTTCCTATAAAAAGGTGATAACAAATTTTGAGTTAAGTCCAGTGGTTCGCGAGATATAAGCTCTCCAATCAGAGGGTAGTTTTCAAAACCACAATTTCTTCGTCATTTTGGGAATGAAGAAATTATGCTTTTGGCATATTAGGACCTCGAAGGACATATGTATCAACATGTAGTGATATACACAACGAAACGATTGCTTCAATATGATTTTCGATCGAAAAACTCGGGTTTCTATGCCTACACACGGTGAGCGGGTATCCCGCACATGTTTCGTCAAATATTCCCTTCGCGCGATTTTTGTTAGCGTTGCACCTGTGCTTTGAATTCTACGTACTTGTTGTCGTGATTCGGCGTTTCAAAATAAAAGTTTATTTCTTTATAACTGGTGGTTCGAGGAAAAACTTGAAAAGATTGTCTAACCCATTTTTGGTCAATGTTGCAAAAATGGAATACCACATTTTACCGATTTTTCTCTGAGGTTCTTGAATACAATTTCGAGTATTTTAATCTTTTTGCTTGTGTATTTTAATAATTATCTGGCTATTTCTTTCTTAAGTTCTATTGGTTGAAAGAAAAAAAAAGAATCATACGCAATCATTCGTGACTTCTCGAAGCGATAAGCTGGAATAACAATTTAAATAATTTTTTTTCAGCTTATACGTCTATTCAAATTACTGATTTATTATGTGCTATAAATGTACAAATTAAATTACACATATTTTTACTTTAGCATTATTGGTGCTGTGATTTATCTACTCCTAATAGGCAGAATATTGTGTAATGAGATATGAAGAAAAGTCTGATTTCTACTTACTGCGATCTGCCAAGTCTCCTTGTGTTTTTCTTATGGAACGCTTCATGGCAATCGTATTATACTGTCTAGAGAATTCTACTTTCCCCTCTAAGAATCGTCACAATTCTGCTTTATGCAATCAGTTTTGAGAAATTTCATAGCGATTTGTTTCTGCTATGTATAAAATACTTTTCCGTGTATTGATTGATGGAAGTCAGAGTCGTACATCTTTTAAAAAGAATAACAATTTCGGGTAATAAAAACGAAAAAGGTACGAGACCAGTTGTACTAATGCGGAAAATTGAAAAGGTAATTGTGTGAAAAATATATCGAAGGATACCATGTTAACTACAGTATATAATATGCATTTTATTAACAATAAACGGTGCCACAGAAAAAATCCGAGTTTCTACAACATACTGAAATTGTACTTTTACACTCTTCACAGAATATTATTTATAACATATAAGAGTAGAAGACTCAAATTTTTAATTCTTTTATGTATAAGAAATATTTGTTCAACTTTTCTCTACCATTTGTCTTGGATGGGTTAATGCAAGTCCAGCTCGCACTGTGAGTATTATTCCCTGGAAGAGAACGTCCTACAAATACACTATTATTCGTGTTTGTGTGTACAAGATTTAATGCCGAATTTAATGAAACAAAAAAATAGATATGTTTTTGTAGGCTTAGAGTAATGGATGCATATGCTTTGTTTGTGAGAGAGCACGGCTAGAAAATGACGCGTACGAGTCGCAAAGGACCTCATGACAGACTGCGTCAAGAAAACGTCAGGAAATGGAAACACGTACACTTCGAAACAAAACGCATCGAGTTGCAAATGTTATGGCGAAGAGATCACACAAGAGAAAGAAATATAGTTAGTTCCTTGAAAGAAATGACAGTCTAATCAAAAGATGAAACTGATTTCGTGCTGCATTCTTTGGAGCCGATCGATTTTTAAACAAGATTGTTTATTTTGCACAGAGAAATNTTCCAACCTTAAAATTTGAACATGCAAAAGAAAAAGAAAAAAGATTGGATTTGTGGGGTAACGAAGTTGCTACTCGCAACCATTGTAAATGGCTGGATTCCTTTGCGTTTTAAAAGTTACGCATTGCCTTCCTCAAGTCTTCCCGCACTTAATGACTTAAGTACTTTTGCAAGTACTAAATTAAGTACTATAACCGGTAGTTGTAAAGTTCGTAGAAGTAATGTGTAATTAGGTGAAGGGTGTAGACTCTCGTAACCCCCACCCCGGATTTCAGGATTCAAATACATGGTCGTATCGCCACAAAGCAGCGCACATAGAACTGAAAGTTTTGTTTTCAGAATATTGCTCAGAAATAGAATTGTCCCGCTTGTATAATTTTCATCAAAAGAAAATAGTAATGTACTAGTTAAAACAACTAAACATATATTTTTGAAACCCCGGGAACCGACAACAGCTCGTAGACGTCCTCGCGCAGATGCAACGCTAAAAATTCGCGCTCAGGAAATAATTGACGAAATATGTACGGGATACCCGTTCACCTTCTATTCACACTGAAACCCGAGTATTTCGATAGAAAATCATATTGAAGCAACCGTTTCGTTGTGTATATCACTACATGTTGATATATTGGTCCTTCGAGGTCCTAATATGCCAAAAGCATCATTTCTTCATTCCAAAAATGACGAAGAAATTGTGGTTTTGAAAACTACCCCGTGATTGGAGAGCTTATATCTCGCGAACCACTGGACTTAACTCAAAATTTGTTATCATCTTTTTACAGGAAATTCATATGAAAATGTATTTTCATATAAATAACTTTCTCGAAAACCAGGCCGTTTGGCGTCAAAACGGTAAAACCGCGAACGTGCACATTAGGGGTAGCTTTTAGGGGTGCGTGGCTCCGAAATTTTTTTGGGAAAGTTAATAATCGTAAACAATACTAAATTCTACACCTATTTACCTCGATTCAAAACTTTACAAATTATTTCCCCTAAGGGCCTGTGTAACGTCGGCGCCAGGACATGCCATCAAATTGTGAAACATTAATATTTCCTTGCATTTTCCAAGCCGGATGCTTTTAAGAATCTTACAATAAGTGACCGGTCGGCGCTAAGACGGAAGTGCGACCAACTTGGGACCCACCCTAAGCCTCTTCAGTTATTGAGGTATTGTTTGAACGAACACCTTTCACTTTTAAGGAAGGTACGTACAAGTGTATTCGGAGAATGCGGCCGGCGACGTTGACCCTCTGGAATTTAGGTGTACCTAAAGAAAAGAAGAATTCTACGAAGTAATGAATGAGGTACGTTACCGAATATAGAACGCTCTGAAAAAGGTGCTAGGTGACGCCCATGGCGATTCGTCCTCTACGGCGCAGCCTCTGCGTTCCTAGAAGACAAAGGGGTGACACAAAAAGAGTGTTTGCTCGGTGGTGGCGAAGGCGTGGTTATTTGCTGATCACGTGACTTCTTGTACTGTATATATTGGAAGGAGTGAATATCTTCAGAGACTGTTTACGGGGAAGTAGACATCCGTCAGCACAGAGATGGGACTGAACTAAGACTTGGTCACGGAGACCAGATGTTCGTTAGGCTGCTGCGGTAGTCCTAATGAAGTCATTACTAGTTGCGAGTGTCGTAACTAGTATCAGTTAGTTGTTGGGGAAAACAACTTATAATTTCGAAGGATCAGATAACCTGAGGGTTTTTACAATTTATTTGTCGTCAAGTATATTTAACCAAGTGTAATTAATGCTCTCTGACAGCATTACTTGTGTAGTAACAGATTATTAGATGTATTAATGATTTTGGGAGTTTGCCTCTGTTGTAAATTCAGATTTCTAGTTAATTTGTAATAAATCATTATTTATTGTTATTACACGTGTGTTTG
>NNCF01127891.1:701232-716493 GCA_002313205.1 Laupala kohalensis
GAATCCGCCTCTGCCTTAGGGCCCTTGATGGGATGGTCCCTTGCTTGCTTCCGGAGAGTAAATTAGTTTATTGTCCTCCACGTGGTCATACGCAGTTTGTACTGTTTTTTGACAATAAATTTATTAGAAGCAAAACGACAGGACATTCTAAGTAGCCGAAATAATGTACGTATTTAGTTTAAAGTGTGTTAAAATGAGTATTACGCGTTTTGCATAGCATTCTAGCTCTTCGTATATAGTCACGTTTATGGCCGCTAGGTAACACTAAAAGTCGCTCGTGAGGTAACATATGGTAGTAACTGCTGACGTTTTGCGACTTACAAATACCTAGCGGCTCGTGTTCTCTCTCCCCCGTCCATGCTGCATACTAAAGTGAGCCAACCGGAAAAATTAATCTTAAATGTAGCGGGATTGAGTTAAGAGTAAACCTGCAAGTGTGGGTTCATTGTTGTTGGAGATGAGTAGCACATATTAGATTCCAGTGGCAGATCTAGACAGTAGTCGAGAGGGAAGGGGTTACCCGGCGAGCATTTTTGTTCAAAAGTTATGGCTTTACAATACAAATTTTTGTAATAATACCTTTAAATAAAATGGATCACATAAATGATTAACAATTAACAATGTAGTATTATTAATAACAATAATTATTCAATTATTTATTAAAGTTATTATTATGGTATTACTAATTTTATTAATAATCTGGCATTATTAATAACTAATAACAATTATTAATCTGGTAACACTTTTACAAAGCATGCCATCTTCAACTTCTATTTTATCTGTCAAGACTGCAGGTCCAATGCGGGGAGGGGGAGTATAACCCCCTTAACCCCCCCCATCCACCATAGATCCGCCACTGTTAATTTCTGAGGGAAAGAAAGTGATCAAACGTGGACGAGTGCATGTTTTTTTCTTGAGTTATTTCCCTGAAATTCTACTAAAAAACAACTCCTTTCTTCGTTTTATCTCTCAGACAGTTTCAGTCAGTGTAACACAATAACATTTATTTATTCTCCTCCTTGGCATTACGAAATCGTAATACATTCATAGTCGTGTGTTAAATTTATGCTGAATACGCGTTACGGTTTTGTATATATTTTCCTCCAAGTTTTCCCATTTCAATGAATCCGCACTTTACTAAATTGACCTGAGGTCAATGACCGCTCAGACATTTGACTTGCATCCGCTAAGTTTATGACGATAATGAATTAAACATTGAGCTCCCGTGAGTGGTGCATGATTTGTTTGTAGTGCTGAGTTGCATGAAAAGTAATTGTTAACGGAAAATAATGCAATATGGCTGTGTACCACGTATTGACAATTTCTACGAATTTTAGTAATATCTCAATAAACATTGATAATAGAAACAAAAACAAGTGTTTGCTGAAAAAATACTACAATTTAATAACAACACAAAGACACACGGTAATGTTCGTTCCTCACCCGCGACGAAAGAACAAAATAACGTCACAAGAGCAAGTGAATTGAATTGATGACCGAAGTTGGCAATAGATTTAGGTTTAAAGAAATTTGAATGTACTGCCAACATAACGCGAGGGACACTAATCGTTCCTCTTACGGACGATGGCGAAGTAAAAGCGCTAGCTATATTGTGTACGAGCCCTGTACCAACATCAAGCCAGTTATACAGGAAATGAATAAATGAATTAATTAATAATTTAGTGTCAAGAGTGCAGTTACAAACTGCATATGACCACGTTGAGGAAAATAAACTAATTTACTGTTACTACTTTACAATACACGTTCCCGTTCCTGTTTTATTTCTTAGATAACATTTTCTTTGAGTCACATACGAGTTACATGAGTATATGTTGTTTCAGCACACATATAACACTAAGTAACTTTCTAAATCAAACTGGACTACATCGCTTTGATTTACTTCAGATTATTCTGCGGAAATTACAACGCGATTCAAAATTTTACCCACCTCTTTCAACCGGAAATTTGCACGTTTTTCGGGGGAACCCCACGCTTTCATATCGCCGCAGCAGGAAAAAGAAAACGGGCGGAACAACATACGATGATAAGGAAAGAGTGCAATCATATGAAGAGTGAAAGCCAATGACCCGTTTAAAGTCCAAAAACTTCAGCTAGTTTCAAGTAATAAATAAATAGATAAATTTTTTTTTAAAAGCTGTTGCAAGCTGCGTATGACCACGTGGAGGACAGTACACTAATTTACTCTCCGGAAGCAAGCAAGGAACTGTCCCATCAATTCAGATCAAGGACCCTAAGGCAGAGGCGGATTTAACGTGTCAGCACACCACTAACAATAATAATAGTTCGGTAAGTTATATAAAATTAACATAATACCAACAAACTCATATTTAATAGAACACAAAAAATTATTTCACAAGTACGTATTTTTATCAAACTATAGATTATTCGGAAAGTATTGTTTATAAATCGTAACTATTAAATAACACTAAACTCGAGATTTATTATTTCAATAGATGCCGCCCCTAGGCATGAGCCTAGCAACTCTGTATAAAAAAATCCGCCCCTACCCGAAGGAGAAAACCCCGGGCCTGGATGGGATTACAGAGTTAATGTACACAACCGTAACCAATATAACGTATAACGATACGTTATATACACGCAAAGTATCTTCCGAAAGTGAAAGTAATCATATACACATACATTCTCATAAAATATCTAATACTGACTGACATTGGAAGAAAACTTTGTAAATCATCCCTCTTCTTTAAAATAGGTAAAAACAGAAATGGTCCTGAACTTCTCCTCAAGCCCTCAGAAATGGGAAGGGAGTTATACGTTATTTAGGGCTTCTCCGGATCTTGGAGAGGGCTGTCCGAAATGCGATCCGGTTCGGATCAATATTTGGACCCATGCAGTGCTGGGTCTAGTCTCTTTATTCTTTAATGGGGATTAAACAGATTTGAGGTGTTAAAAATCTGAGGTTGGTTAAGGATTCAATGTTCGATTGATGGGCTATCACCTTCTGTTTAATTATTTCTGATTAGAAAAATAAAATAGTAGTCGATTGCCGCAATCGTCGAAAGGGAAATTTTCAAAATATTTTAAAATCTTGGCAACATGGATCCAATAATTTAGAGAAACACCAAATAATGTGAGGAAAGTTACGTTTTTTGAAAAATGTTTATTTTAGTTTTTTTTGTAAACGGGAAGATATATCGTTAATAAATTTTCTAAACAGATTTTAAAGATTGTATTTTCCGAAATCGCTCAAAATAGAAATCCCTCGAAATCGATTTATAGGCGACAATAATGGACTTTGGTGGCGCCGATAATCGAAATATTTTGTCATTTTGTTGAGTCGCACTATTTTCATCATGATTATTTTTGGGTGTGTTGGCTGAGACTATTTTTGGTGTTAAAGCAACCGACGTTTTTTATGTAGGCTATACAGAACCTTGATGAAGGAGAAATAAATTGCCAAAACGTTTGACACTGCATTTTTTTTAAATATCTGTTGACCAATCCTCATTATTAAACTGTCATTTATTTAATATACAGGTCGGGATACTTATTTGAATAAATATAATTACAAGGAAGAGTTATTTTGTATAAGCTAAGAGCTACAAAAAAGTTTCCTTGTTGAGTGACTTCGGTAAATAATTGTCACATGTCTAATATCATTTACAACAAATGAGATGACACCTCGTACAATAACTGTAGTATCCGGAGGTCTCATTTCCCACCTAGACCTTGACAAAATGACTCACGACGTGAACAGGACATGGTTCAATTATATCATCCACGATTTTGGGAAGCTCAGTCTAAATGCTGACGCGAGTCTTGCACCTTCTGTCAACAGGAAGTCGTGCATGTTACATGGTCGCATTATGCTTCCCTAACAATGTCAAAGGACAGTGAGGTGCTATCATAACAGTAAACCTGTTTTCTGTACTCAGAGTGATGTACTTTTACCGAAAAATCTTGCACGAATTGCCAACTTTACGAATTTAAGTAGTACACGAATAAATATTACTAGTTGTCACAAAAGCGACTATTTGTTGTAAAGAAATTCAAGTTAATAACACAACAAACTAAGACACAAGGTAATTTACGTTCCACACGCTCGATGGTCAAAGAACGGAACAGTACAAGAGCAAATGACCGATGTTGGTTGTTGATTTAATTTTAAAGAAATCCGAAAGTACTACCAACATTACGAGAGGTACACTTATCGTTACCCTTATGGACAATGGCGAAGCGGAAGCGTCGACTACACTGTGTGCAAGCCATATACGAACATCAAGCCAATTAGACTGGCAGTGTATATTTACTGTCAAGAGAGCAATGACAAACTGCAAATGACCACGTCGAGAAGCAAACTGCTACAGCTTTAGAATAAACTAATGAACACAGTGCATTCCCTTTCGTGTTCGCATGTCTTGGGTTACATTTTCCCAGACGATAGTTATGTGACTTGGAGTATATGGCTCACAAAGGACAGTGTTAATATTCGAAAAGATAACATGCACTTCTTTCACTGCGCGCCTAGTTATAAAAAATATTTGGGGAGAGGGGGCTCATTCGAAATTGGGGGTCTGGGGATAGGGAATGTCCCTGAAAAGAGAGGAGTCATTCCTTCTCTGAAAAGAGAGGGTCCGGAAGTCATTCCCCGATATATTTTAGTTTTAAGTAGCCTCAAAATCGTGTTTCAGTTAATTTTTGTAATTATTACTGCACAGAGTAACTTTTCACTGAAACTTTAACTGAAATGCAAGCTGGCCGTGAAGGCACATTCTTATTTTCTGATCGCAGTGTATTGATTGTTATGGCTAAAGTAACTACTCGGTACATGTATGTATGTGGTCTCCTCATGAATTAAATAGTTTCTAGTTAAAATATACACAAACTTTATATTCGCCAGATTTGGTGGAACTCAGTTTGATGCCGGGAGGGGGGGGAGGAGGAGTTCGATTTCCAAGCGCCCCAAAGAACCGGCGCCAATGCTCCTATCTTTAAGTTTTATCTTTAAGTTTTTATCTTTTATCTGTTCTTTAAATTAATATCTTTAAGTTTTTTAACTGTCATGAATCGGGGAACTGTCGCAACAATTCTCTCATAATTTATCGCGCCATTGTTATAGTACTCTAGATACTAATTAAATTCCTTTTTTAATGCATGTTAATTTTGCTCCTTTTTGTTTTTTATAGTTTATTTCTAACTGCAACCTTGGCACGATTGTATATATTGTCTCTATAGCCTCATCCTGGCCCGGATTTTTCTCCGGGTGGTGGCGGATTTTCCTTGCGCGGGAATGTCATTAATACTTTTGTTTTATTAATCTCGAATTTTTACTGCACTAATATCTACAATATATTTTTAATAATAAATGGATAACAGTATGTATTTATTAAATAATTTCTTTTATAAACACTATAGAACCTCGATTAACCGTGGTGCTCACTCTTCGCAACAACAACAAAATCCGACTACGTGTATAAATCCAACTATGTCCACTGTTGTAATACGTATGTTCCTAGGAACGTAAGAGACAGTGACCATCAGGTATCAATAAAATTTTGACTTCCATAACATGAGAAAAAACAATGAAGAAAGGAAAATAATTTCAAACCACAGAAAGCAAAGACTGATTACTTTATCTTTCAATTCCTGTTAACGTGACATTGTACATACGCACATGCATGTATGTATGTATGTATGTATATGTACATAATTCGTTAAATAAAAAGTGTCTCGATTAACCGTGGTATTCATTTATCCGTGCAACTCCTCCCCGCCATTACTCCTAATAATCGTGGTTTTACTGTATTAAATCTGCCACTGCCCATGGGCCCTTGATCGCAATTGATGGGATAGTCTCTTGCTTGTTTCCGGAGAGTAACATAGTTTGTTGCATCCAACGTAGTCATGCGCAGTTCGATGCCTTCACGGTCCCCCAGAAATAGCTTCGCTGTCTTCTCAGTTTGAGAATTCTGATCTAGAAAACGCTACGGACAAAATTTCAAGTTTTTATATACATATTATTGCGACCCTCTCGAATTGATAGGATGGTTAGTGATACTATTGAGGCTTTAATTCTATTATGAAGAAATAAAACGTCTTGACAGTTCTTCTTCTTGAAATAAATAAATAAATAAATTTATTGTCACAAAAGCAGTTACTTACTGTGCATATACTTTAACTGCTCGTGTTGCTACCCTCTGTCGGATATTGTATTTTCTTTGCGCCTCTCTATACCATCTCTCACCGTCTTCTAAATCCTCCTTCAAGTACTCAGAACATTCTGTATCAGGATCTCCACATGTGCGCACATATCCTCATGCAGTATCCGGTTACAAGGGGTGTCAAAGAGAGGATCAGGGGACAACAAACTGTGAAAAGCCTTTTTTTATTCCTCCACATCAGGGGTGGAGAACCTGCGGCCCCAAAGACTGCATGCAGCCTTTAGGAGCGTGATATGCGACTTTAATTCTGCCACCTTTTCAAAGGAAGTTTTCAATATGTTACGCACATAACGGAAACATTGAGAAATAGATGTGAACTGGTTTTGGCGATATACGTAATGATTCCATTAAGATATGTGAAAGAAACAAATAAGTATTAAAGGATTTGTATTTAGCAGTAACGTTTTTGTAGAATGTGGCATTTTTGGAAAGATATTAGCTTTTGGAAAGGATCCTTCGAAAAGAAAAGGTACCCGAACTCTGCTCCATGAACATCCAACTCAGTGAAGATACTTGATAATTTGGTATGTATTTAGCACAATGTATTTAGTTTTAACATAATTTTGAAAAACAAATACCAAAATTTCATTACGAAACGTTATATAACCTTAACACGTTTCTATGTTATTAATTTCAAGTATCAATAAATATCGATTAAAAACAGTATCATTGACGAGAAAATGAAGGAATATATTTAATAAATAAGAGGTCAATTTGCTTTTGATCTTTTTTATTAATAGTTTTAATTCAGTATTCATTCAAAAAACGCTGATTTGCTTGGAATATAATTTACAGTATCTGTTGGAGAACTGACGCTTATAGTATCAACTGTATTAACAAATAAATAAATGTTTATTAACTTTCTCTCATTTCATCGTCAAAGACTATTTGAAAAAGACAATGGATATAATTCAGTTTTATTTTAGATACTTTTTTTAATTTCCCTGATTTAACATAATGGTAACATTGATGAATATAACAACATGCTGAATTCCTCTCCATGAAGTTCTCGGTAAACACTCCAGCAAATATAGCAATTCATTTTGATGTAAAATATTTGTTAACGGAAAAACACTTTTATTTATTGCAAAAATGGATGTGTATTAGATTAAGTTTAGTTGGCTGTCATAATTATTGGGTATCAATTAAATAAAGTCGGGTCAGGTCTTGAAATTATAAATGCAACATTTTATAAAAAGATTTTTGTAGAAACCAATTTTACAAGGTAAATTTTAATGAAATAGAAAACTGACAATCCCTTTCCATTGCCAATAACTTATTGTCTCGTATACTGAGAAAGAAATAAAACGATAAAATCTGAGTCCATAAAATAATTCCAGTTTTTATTGATGAATGGAAAATTGTGTACCGAGGATGAATCTATTTTATATGAATAATAAAGCATGGAAAATATTTCGCGTGCAGTGTGGTTGGCAACACTGAGCATCGCGGCTCCTCTCGTCCTTATGACGCATCGGAGGACAAAGATCAATTTCGCACCCGACTTTCGAAGCGTATGAGAAATTAAAAGATCACTCTGATAAATCACAGAGAAGTATTTATTTCTCTACGGCGCGCGTCGTAAATGCAAAAATTATCCAACAGGTAGCGCTGAATACAATTACAAGACCCTTTGTTCTATTACCGCCATATATAGTTTTTTTAATTAGATTTTTAGATCGTTTTGTAATGAAATGAAATTAACGACCTTATTGTGCAGGCACGATTTATCATCACATAACGAGGGTTAACGTCGCTAAGTATTTAAAAAAATCGAAAAATAAGCACTTTAAATATGCTCCAAGGTATCCACAATATTTACTAAAAACACAAAAAACTCGAAATATGCACCTTAAAAACATGTTACTTACGTATCTACTTATTAGTAAGAGCAAATGTAAATTGGGTTATTACTGAGTTCGTTCACGCAGTATATGCCATATTTCAATAATAAGCATGTGAATTTGTGATATTCAAGGTAATTTAACCTAAAAATTACAGAGTTTATACAAAAATCTTATTTTATATGCAAACAAAAATCTTCAAAAATATCCATTTATAAATTGAGTTCAAATGCTGAAAACCACTTCCAGTAAAATCCATAACAAATCAGTAAAAAATATACGAAATTCGAGTCCTGCACACAACAATTATACATTTTCACAACTGCTGCAGGAACGAATCCTCATCACACACGAGAAAAAAGTACGGGAACATGTCAATATCCCGGAAACTATGCACGGAACCCATATAAAATCACTGCAATGTTGAGTTCGTTCGTTTCGTCAATGAGGTCGTTTATTTTAATATAATTTCTACAGCCGTATTCACAAAATCATTTTTGTAATATCATGATGTGCCTGGTAAAATATTGGTACAGATTTTATTTTTATACCAATAATTGCTTTTGTAATGCAACAACTGTCTTCATTTCATCTTTACTTAAAAATCATTATTTATTTTGTAATTTATACATTAGAGTAAATCAGTGTCTAATAAATAATATATTTTACTGTATGTATTTTTTAAATAATTAATTCGTGTCTTTCGCATCATAAACAATCTATTGCAAATATAACTTATTAATAATATGCAATTAGTTATAACCCATAGAAGTAAGAAAATAATATGGCAAAATTTGTCATTATCATTGTGGGAAATTTCATTTACTGTGCATATCTTGAAGCAGGATTTTTCAAAATTATTATTGACCACTTCAATGCATATATTTGTGTTTTTAGGAATAATATTTTCAGCTGCTGTTTTAAAAATATGTTAAGACATTCTTGCAGGTCGGAATAAAAAATTCGAATTCATGAATTTCTTCAACTTGTCACAAATATCCCAGAAATTCGAACACAAAGTGTAATTTTAAGGAAATGTAAGAATTTTAAAGTTAATGGTTTATTGCAGGAGATTGGAAATGATATATCAAAAATCAATGGAAACTGTGGAAATATTTGTATTTGTAAGACTCGGGAGATAATGACGCATAGAAATAACAAAGATTAGTCATTGAGCACTCAAAACTTGGTGATTTAAAGAAATGAGTAATACTTTGTTTTTACCCCAATATCGATAAACGCAAACAATAAGAAACTGCTTTGCTATTTGCTTCATTTATTTCACGTCGTCGTTCGTTTCTTCCGTAAAGTTGTACGAAAGGTTTGACACCTCTCTTTATTTCTCTATCGGACTCGTTTTATTCTTATTGCACAACAATCACATTAATGAATAAATAAATAAACAAACTCTATTTTTAAAAAAGCAGTTTCAAACTGCGTGTAACCACTATTGTGAGGGGGGTAGGTGCGGTGGGGGGGGGGTTGAACTTATCTACTTTCCAGAAACAAGGAAGGGACCATCCCATCAATTCCGATAAAGGACCCAAGGGCAGAGGCGGATTTTATTTTGATAAAGGAAGTTACTGTTATCCATTTACAAATACTTAGTTATTTCTATATTATTTGCAAAATGAAGCAAATACTAAAAGCAATAAAAATTCGAGATTGATTGTAACAAATGTATTAAGATATGTATAAATCCGCCTCTACCCGAAGTAAAACCGGATAAAACCCGGGGTAAGCAGAGATGCATTGCCCTAATACCTTTAAATGGAATATAATTTGCATTATTTAAAATTTAGAGACCGCGTGTTTTCTGTCTTCTTGCAATACGGAGGCAAACGTTATACTCTCAATGTTGTCTTTATCCCTGTGTCTGACATTGAATTTGACAGTAGTGGTTTTTTTTTTACACTTGAAGACTTACTAGAGATTCCTAATCTTCCCTAAATGCCTTTCAGACTTTCACTTCGTCCTTTCCCCTAGGCAGAGGAAAAAGAAGACTTTCCAACATACTCAGTTTGGTGTAGTTAAAATTACCATTATCGCTCACCTTGTTTCGACCCGCGATGGGAAAAAGTAATATTGTAACAATAATACTCAAATTTACAATAATATCTCAAAGAGATGTTCATTTTAAGTATTGTAAATACTGTCCATAGGAAAAGAATAATTTGAAAGCCAGAAAGCAATAGATGAAGAATTTTAGGAATATTCTCAAGAATAAAAACAAAAAAATTGCAAATCGGACTCTTTTCTGTACACTACTTTGTACTTATTTACAAATATTTCAAACTCAATTATTCTCTAGACGTTTTTGAGTTTTTAATTTTAACGTTTCAATCGTTTAATCAGAATCGAACAGATGGTCCCTTGCTTGCTTCCGGAGATTAAATTAGTTTATTGTCTTCCACGTGGTCATACGCAGTTTGTAACTTTTGCTTTTGACCACGCTGCGTATGACCACGTGGAGGACAATAAACTAATTTACTCTCCGGAAGCAAGCAAGGGACCATCCCATCAATTCCGATCAAGGGCCCTAAGGCAGAGGCGGATTCAAAAAATTCAGCAAAAATTCCTAGATAAGATAAAAAGTTAGCTGCGAGTTATAATACTAATAGAATGTCAATATGTTTGTAATTTTAAGCAAAAAATGACATGTACAAGATATAAACAGATGTAATAGAATATAAACTTCATGACAGATAATGACCATTATGAAGAGATTGATGACATATAGATATAATTATCAGGAAAATAGGTGTTTGTTGGGTTTCATAAAGGTGTATGTTGTGAGTAGTTTCAAGAACATCAATACTCCAGGTAATTTACTATCACACTCGAGGGATGGTTTCGAAGCCGAAACACTAATAGCAATTTTCCCTTGAGGAATATTAATACGCAACTTCATGACTAAAAACACCTTTCTCACGCTACCCTTCATGTATAAACTTGATAGTGGAGTAACTAGCGTATGTCAGGCAAGGTATGTGCCCTAGCCCCAAGAATGAAGGGGGGGGAGGGGGCATTTTTACTATTTTGCTGTGAAAAATAAGTTGCAGAACATTTTATCTCAGTGTGGATAATCAGTGAATTAGAAACTTTTGCAGAATGAAATGTTATGTATTTTGGATAGGTGATAAAATCAGACAAAATAGAACGATATATCAGAATTTTTTTTCAAAATATACTCGTATTTATTCCATTTGTAATAAAAGTCAAGAAATATAACTCTCTTCTTCTCGCAACAGTGGTGTCTATGTAGTACATCGCAATTCTACGTTTGCTGTAAAATGTTATAGGAAATGTTATGGAGTGTTTTATCCAAATATTCTTTAATTTTTCTGAACTTGTGTTATATTTGGAAATTTTATTCGTAAGTTCCTTTAGGGTCAGTAGATCTATTGCAATACTTTTGTTGATAGTTTTGTTTGTAATTTAACGCAAAAAAATTTACATGTACAAATTATTATCGAACTATCGATTATTCTGAGTATAGTGTTTAAAAAATCATAATAATTGAAATAACACTAAATTCACGATTTATTGTTACAATAAACACGCTCCTAGACAAAGCCTAGAGAACCTGTATAAGAAATCCACCTCTACCCGAAGGAAAAACGGAGAAAAACCCGGACCAGGATGAAACCCGGGCCAGAACAAAAGAATGTTCCACTGAATAAGCCGGTTGCTCCGAGGTCGGTTTAGAGCGGCATACTGTATAATGGATTGTAGAGATACGAGTGAATTAAAAAGTCAAGGTCCCGAGGCAAAATCTATAACAAATATTTCTTATCTTATCTCCTTTGTTTTATTTTAATACTGTATATATATATATATATGAGGAGAATAACGGATGAGACCTTGAATTGTCTCTTTGAGCTGATAACGGGAAACATTACCAGAGATGGTAGTCACAATATGCATAAACAACATATTACGCAAACAGTGACGTCAGTAATTTATTTGTATTCTACGCTGAGAAACTCGGTTACCTTGATTTCATTAATAATTAATTTTTAATATTTAGTATATTTCATCTCTGAAATAATGCAACTCCGTTTTTGTTTCCAGTGTAAGCAGTTCTGCAGGAGTCAAATCATTCAAAAGTCGGGATATATTATTCTTGACTTACATTTCAATTACTCTGTATGATTCTATTATGAATAATAGTAACCAGTAAGGACAATCTTACTTGTAACAAAAAAAAATAATTTATGAATGAAGTCATATAAACTGTGAACTCCATGGACTCCGTTCGCAAGCAGTATTGGTCTACCATTAACCTGAATGCCCATGACGTACTATAACGGCGATGACTAAAAGGACGAAATTCGTGAAAGATATTAAAATATCTCATCAGCATGTCCGCGGACCTTAAAAAATAATTACAAATTAATTTAAATTTTCGACAAGAGGTCAAATATATTTCAGCTCTTTAAAATAAATTATTTTTTTACAAGAGGCAATGTATTTCGTCCAAATATTAAATCGTCTATATATAGCTTAAGGTCATTGTTCCGGGTGGTATTAGTCAAAGCATTGAAAAGTGTACTTATCATTTTTGTTGATGTTATTTGTGTATTTGCCAACTGGGTCAAGTGTAGATGAGCTATTAGTCTGTATTTGCTGTATTTGGTCTATTGTGGCAAATACGCGAACAACCGTACCCGTCCTCTATTCAGCTTTTAGTCGCACATCAAAAGACTCAAAAAAAGGCAAACATTTGCGTTGTCTGTCCACGCTTGGTTTGCCATGTTTCGCTCACTAGATCGAGATTTGTTAACATTCTGGTTCTTTAATCTATCCCTATAACTTTTGTTTTAGTAACAAAGCACAACATTTCTATGTAGTGGAGTAACAGAACAGTATTAATGTCTTGAATTATAGCTAACGAATCCTCGCATTTGGGCATAAGAATTATCAACATCCACCAGCAAGCCTTAATAACATGAAAAAAATCTGCTGCTCCCGCTGCCAACACGTCTATTATTGGTACAAGCTAACACACTTGGTATGATTGACCTATTTATTCAGTCAATGAGCGGTTGACATGTTTGTGTTTACGTCAAATATTTCGCCAAATACTGCTAATACGCTACACAAATACCAGTATAATGAAGAGAGAAGGAAGAATAAAATGCTGGCAGAAGCTGTGGATGTCGCATTTGCTACGATAAGAGACGCATCTAGACAATCCAACAAACGGCGTGCCGTCACGTCTGACACAGATGCCACAATATCGTCATCCAGACTGCAGAGAGGCTTTATGCTTCCACTGCTTCGATACGAAGCCACCTTAAAGACGAAGGATTAGTTACGCAGTCGAGGAAGAACGTGACAAAATAACATGTATTGCTAACGTTAATCTACAGGATTACCTGCATTTTCTTGAGGTATGGACTATTTCATAAAGAAATATAATCATTATTTTTTCGTTCTTTTTTCTGTTTCCTGGAACATTTTTAACACTGGTTGAACAGATTTTTAGAATCAAAATACAATACAATATACAATCTCACACTACATCACAACCTAAAAAGCTCCTAACAGTTCTCACTGTCGTAATAATAACTACTTTACGGTAATTTACAAATACCCGACACGTTTAGCTTTTTGAGGCTGCGTAGTAAATTCTTAGGAATCCTTAGAAATTCTTAGGAATGGCTCGAGATGACTATTGGGATGATGTCTACATATTATTTTTATTTCATCATTTTACGACGACTGTCCATGTCAACGTTGGCTTCATTTGTTAGCCAGTCAGCTTTGTTTGCAATCAGCTTCCTCAGGATAAGGCTTTTCAATTTCCTGCTTTTAAAGTACTTTGCGCAGGATGTGAGCTGTTCCCAGTAATGCAATTTCTTGCATTTCACTGTCCTCAGTATTACATGAGATCTTTACTAACTTTTTTATTTACATTTTTTGTGACCATTCCCAAAGCTCCCATGATAATAGGAATTACTACTGCTTTAACATCCCAGATTCAACTCATTTGAATGGAGAGATTCCTGTATTTCAAAAAATTTTCCACTTCTTTTGATGCAACATCCTGATCCTAAGGTATTGATATATCAATCAACATGTTTTTTTCTCAAATCACTTATGATTATGATTATTATTATCATCATCATAATCTTGATTTTTCCCCTCAGCATTGCTGCTGGTATAAGACAAAGTACGGGCTACAGAGCCAAGCACATCCATCTATATATTTCTTACAATGCTGGTAGTGATAAGAATGAGAGCTTTTTACATAAGTATATAAATATTCTAATTCAAGTCAAGTCAGCCACTGGTATAATACTACCGTGACACTGTTTTAGTATTATACCAGTGGCTGACAAAACAATAATAATTGCCAAATATTGGCACAATGCATACTTTATTCAACTTCCAGATCTTCTTGATTTCGTCACTCAGGTCAAAACACTTGGTTGTCTTTTCAACTATTGTCTTCTCAATATTATGTGTGTTGGCATAGCTATGTAAATCAAAAACGCTATGTCAATCAATAATCATTATCATTATGATTTTATGACATTTTCAGGACAGATCGATGGCATTAGTCAAAGTTATTTGAAGTTGCAACCAGCTTCCAAAGGAATACATTCTGAGATGACAAAGGGCTTTATGAAACCTTGCGCAAAACACGCAGTTTCTTACAATACTTTCTTTTACATGGTACAGTCCTTGCTACGCTACAACCAGGGACCTCCGTTAGATTCCTCCTTAAATCAGTTGACATTGAACATGTGCCAATTTCCATATGAACTATTTTATGTTTACGTTCCACACGCGTCTGTTCTCAATGGCGAGGTCTTTATACTCATTCTTTGATATTCCCTTTAAAATGTGAATTTCAAAAAATCGTTTCTTAGTACGCCTCTATAATACTAATGAAACATTTGTCAAAATTTTAATATTCTATCTAGAGTATCACGTTGACAATCCTAATTCCCAATTAAGCAAATTGTGTTACGCATTCCGAATCTTAGTTAACGCAGTTAGTCCACGTATTTCCCGTTGCGTATATTTTGCAAACGTTTACTCCCATTTACGTTACGGCATTACCTTCTGGGGCAATTCCGGTCAGAGTATTCATACTTTCAGAATTCAGAAGAGAATAGTTCGGATAATTTGTAAATCTCACCCCCGAAACTCTTATAAACCTTTATTTAAAGAATTAAATATATTAACACTTGCCTGCATTT
>NNCF01127891.1:729626-785978 GCA_002313205.1 Laupala kohalensis
AAAAAAAAAAAGATCGCGACAGCATATGCCTATCTACAATAATTAACCTAAATTATCGATATAATATAATTAAACATTGAGGTGATAAATACTTTAGGAGAGTAATTAAAGAAGGAAAAAAACAATCATCATAAAATTGAATGGATTACATGTTTTGTGCATTTAACAAACGTAAAAAGTCTTTAAATCGTAACATTTCAACGAATAGTTTACAATTTACAAGAGTTTTAATGAAATGGTGCTGGCGAGTGATGCCTCGGGAAACAAATATTCGACCGGCGCGGTTCTCGTTAGATGGTGTAGCGAATAATCACGTTTTGCATTAAATTAGTATTATTATGAATTTGAAAAATTAGGATGATGTACATGGTGTTAAAAACCAACACGCAATAGTATTTTGATCTTACAATATAGGTAGATTTCATTTTTTACTGAGCAAAAGAATATTAGTGCAAAAGAAAAACTCCTGGCAACGCGAAATAATCAGCTAGTACATACATAATTTTGACTCCCTACCCGATATAATGGTCAATGGATATTGTTTAGCTCTTGAGTAAAATAATTGATTCCACTTGTTATATGGCTCGGGTAAAGTTTTCCTTGAGACAAATAATTCACAAAAGAAACTCAATATTACGTACAGATTCGTTGAATACAATTGGATTGATTGTGATAAGAAGCTGGAGGGATAATATTAATAAGTGCTACAGGAAATTGCGACACACTTCTTGACAACATGGAAACAAAAACATTTCGTTGTTTTAAAAACTCATTCTGTAATTTTTGCTGATGACGTTTTTTTGTCTATGGGCGTTTTCGTGGTTTTCACTCCCTCATTCAGCTCTTTTCATTTTAGGATTAAATTGAACGAATGGTCAATTAGGTTCATGCAGTGAAACCCAGACGTTTATACACCACTTATTTGTAACTAGTGAAAATACACTACAACAATTTAACTAGTTTATACAATGAAAATATCAGGTGCGCGGGAAGCAAGAACGCTGAAGTTGGGACAATGTGTTAGAGGCAATAAAGATCTTGATGCTTTATATATGACGTGTAGGAGTGTAATAAGTATTCCGTGACACTTTTACAAATTTTGTTTATTGCAACTATCTAAAATTAAATATAACTTCTGGTCTTATCTAGCGCAAAAAAATTAATTCGTCTAATGCTGATTTTTCACAATTTTATGATTAACATTATAATGTGGGTATTGATGACCAGCAATACTTTTTAATGAACAATTTACGGAAAGTACGTCAATTAAATTAATAGTAGATGAATTTCCATATTTAAGAATTCCTAAATTCATTTTGTCAAATTTGTATTTGTCAAATAATTTTTCTGTATTCTGTTAAATACAAATTTGTTGGTACTCTGTTGATATTAAAAAACGCTGTTAACTGTACTTATTCTTATCTTAGAAGTGTGCTGACGTTAAATCCCTGCTCTGCCACAGGGTCCTTGATCAGAATTGATGGGGTGGTCCCTTGCTTACTTCCGTAAAGAAAATTGTTGTCCACATGGTGTTACGTGGACAGTAACTGCTTGTTTAACAATGCATCTATTATTATTATTATTATTATTATTAAATGTATTATGATTACAATGTTCGTCACCATATTTCATAAAACATTACTTTTACACTAACGTCAACATCAGACTTATTTCCGCATAAAAATTGCATTCAAATGTATTGCAATATTGTCATTACTACAGTAAAAGTGAAAACAAACACTATGGATATGATTTGTGCTTTTAAATCTTCTCCCTCGCCAAATGAAGATCCTTTTCTTTAATGTCAACTCACGGTGTGAAGTACAGAATTAAACCCATTCATCATGAGAGATAAATGCACAGACTATTACAGTCTGGGGTTCCCCGTCTCAAGTACGTAGAAAAAGCCTCACGCATCTCGGGAATATATCACCATACATCAACAGCACTTACATAATATCTCAATCTGTATGTAAGCAGTGATAACTCCATCTTCCAAGGGAACTATTTTTTTTTGTGGGGCTTTACCGTTCGTCGACATCGAGGTCATTAGAGCCTTAAAAACTTGTACAGGTAGGGAAAATGCAGTTACGCACTAGGGAGAGCCAACATGACTCTCCCCGCGTGTGGGACTCGCCGAATGAATCAACCGTACTCATTAAAAAACCCTCCTGAATTACAACTCAAAACTCAAATATCAACATATCTCAAAACATTACATATATTATAAAAAAGGAGAGAAAGAGGAAAATGAAAGACACCCTAGCGTCGGGATCGAAAAGAACAAGAGGTGACCAAGGATTGTCAGGAAAGAGAAAGGAAGGAGCCTTACTTGTGTAATAACAGATTATTAGATGTATTAATGATTTTGGGAGTTTGTCTCTGTTGTAAATTCAGATTTCTAGTTAATTTGTAATAAATCATTATTTATTGTTATTACAAGTGTGTTTGATTGCTCGGGAAACAGAGCTGGTGGCAGCGACAAAAACTACCATAGGGATTTTGGTATTTATGTGGATCCCGCTTCTACCAAAGAAAATATAACATCGCATCAGGGCTTGAGGTGTGATGTTACATGCTGTCTATTTTGGATGCAGAAGAAATCTGTTTCTGCTTTTGACATAATCATTTCTTTTTCAGATGTGATTATTCATAGTCGAATGCTATTACACCTGTTATATAATATATGTTACATAATCTCTTTAAATTGTCTATTCTAGAATACCTTTGCATGTTTCATTTCCGCATAAAATCTTTTCATGAAGCCTACAATGGAACTCCATCTCCCGGATCCAATTCTTTTTCTACGGGTTCAATCTTTTTGTAAGCAGTGATTTCTACCTACAATTTTCACAAACAACTATTTTTACATTCATTAGATACCAGTGAATTGTTTTGGTCTAATATACTCGGCGTGTTGGTACCCTTATGAACAAGTTTAATTATTTTGTATGCAAAGGGGTGAATCAATTAGTTTCACTTAGCCCTGAATATTGTTCTTTTAAAGTTTTGGAATGAAAGAAAAAGAAGGCCAAAGAACTTCTTTTTAAGTTATATAACATATATAAATGCTACGATACATACTATATAAATCTCTCTGTATAAGCGGCGTGGTTATTAGAGTCTCTTCACTGACTGACATACTAATTTATCATACAAGAGACAAAAAGCTCTTGAAGATATGAACTTGAAATTTTGGTTGATGCGATGTTTGTTTTTATCTGAGAGGTTCACTGAGAAAAGTTTTTTTTTAATACCGATTTTAAATAACTAAATTAGAGTAAAATGTGATTGCTCACAATATTGCTAACTTAACTATATCTCACAAAATAATAAATGGTATCATCTAGGTATTTGTACCCAAATGTTTTAATTCACAAATGTAAAAACGAATTTCACATTTTTTCAATATTTCTTTCGCAGTGAGTGTAAAGAAATGTAGAAATATTTTCAGATATGTCGTTTTTTGAGATTTGATATGACAATAAATTAAAAACTTTCAGGGCAGGGTCGGCTAGAACTACACAAATGCGACATTATTTACAAGTTCACACAAATTTAAGGATTTCTAGCAATCTATATGATCATTGTTAACATTGACTCTTCCATTAGATGAAGGATGCGTTTTCGAGCCGACTTCAATATTGAGTCACGGTGTGATGTTTAAACGCAAGTCACATTCCGAAAAAAATTCTTGAATTTATTGAAAATTTAAATAACTAGTAACTTGCTTACAAAATACTTTTGATTTGTTTTTTTAATTAAAGAAAGAAAGAAAGAAAGAAAGAAAGAGAAGCAATTAAGTTTGCAATATGATAATTAGCAGAAGAGTGACATTAATAAAAATATGTAACAATTGAAGGAATATGACATTGCCGAAATTTAGGATGAACAATTAAAAAAGCGAGAGCGTTATTTTAAGTAATTCATTTTATTGTGCACAGCTTTCCCCAAACTTCATTGTTCACTCTATCAGAGGTTGTGATGAAAGAATTAAGTTTTTTCTCTATTCTCCTCGAAAGAATCTGTTTTGATGTCTATGATTTTATATAGATAAATATTAAAGAATTCATTCTATTTACGTTTTCTCTGGGAAAAATAGTTCTCTTGCTGGAAAGGTGTAGGTGAAATAGTACTAAACATAGATATTGCATTCTATTTGCCCCAGGAATGATGACTATTATGAGAGTCATTTCAGCACTGGAACAACGTCACCAGAGAGCAGCATTGTTTCTGCCCAATATCAGCGTCATAATAGAAGCTATAACAGCATCTCATGACAAAGCGTCTGTTCGCAAATGAACCGTCTGTTTTTTCATCATGTTGCTACATTCGATCCTCAGCGGCGCTCACCTCACTTTACGAAAACAGTATTTCTTCTCTATACAAAATATCCCAGAACTCCACGTAAAAAATGGGAAATTATTCATAGGAAACAAATCATTAACCTATATAAGTCCAGAAATGTCTCCCGAAGGAGTTAAAAGTGACACCAAGACAGGGTAAGAATACGAAACAAGTGGGTGAATAAAGAGCCTTATTAGGGGAATTCAGGAAGTGATGTAGTCAGGATCGTACCTAAAGGGGGGATAAACCCAACCCCACCGAAATTAAAATAAATTGGTCCTTTTTGTAGTTCTCCCAATATTTGTGCGTGGACACTCACAAAAATAGATGCATAATATATAATCACCAAGTCATATACATAAGTCTACCAAGTGACGGTTTAGTGTGTAGTGTGATTGGATGGATATAATGGAAGGAGTACGAATGGGAAGATGTAGGTGGTTGAATAGAATTTAATACGTGTATAAGCCCTGATGAAAGAAATAATTTGTTTGAAACGTCGGCAAAAACAAATTAATTTTATTTTAAGACCTAAACTCGTCAATTTATCTTCCGGTATAATCTTGGGGTCAATAACAACACATCGTAATATATAATATATGTGTGATATTCCCCCTACCGGAAATAAAATCTTGGGTACACCTGTGGATATAGGTGTTCTAAGTTCAACAACAAATGTTCAAATTTCGACCCATGCTATTATTGTGCGTCATATTGGACTTAATTAAAGATGTGAATCCTCGCGTAATGAAAGCGTGGATGAAAAATAACTAGTGTGGCTGACAATCTCCCTTCAACGAGCTGAATATGTATCGACGGCATTGTTCGCAAAAATTTGGATTTCTATGGAAATATTATTTCATAAATTCCTATTAATATACGTATATCGTGCTTACTCCCCAGTTGCACCAATATACATTTGTATTGCTATTACGGAAACGAGAACATAAAAGATTTATTTCATTATAACAGTGGCGATCACACGGTGGAGAAATAAGTATATGAGAACTGTTACCCACTGGGGTCTTTAGCGTAAAGAATAAAAACGTAAAAACATTTTAAAACATCAAACATTTAAAAATGATATACAAAGTAAAGATATTAAAATATATTTCGTTTTTTTCGTTTTATTTTTGTGAGCAGAACACATTTATTTCCACTTGGTTGAAAGACGGAGGTGAAATATAACTAGAATACCATTTACTAATATATTATTCAGACACTATTATTTATTTCTCTAATGAATATTGAAAAGAAAAGAACAAAATGAGGTAGCATTCTTGATGTGACAAAACGTGAGAAAAATACAATACGTGTAGTGAGTGGCTATGGACTCAACGTTCTTCGAGGCCTTTCACGCTTTTAGCGTAAATTTACACTAATCTTTTCGAACTGGTGTCACTGAATGAAAAAGGAAAGAATGCCAGAAAGGTTAGTACCTGGATCCCTTTTAAATGGAAATTCCTTGCTGCAGCCTTGAGCCTTGAGCTCCTTTCCTGCTGTGTCGACCCTTCGAAACCTCACGGAACTTTAGGAACGACTCCGGGATAACGTCACTGGCATCTCACCCACTCACCCCTGTGATCCGAAGAGCCGCCTCTCGAAGTAACATTGAAAACTAATTTCTCATTTGAGGGCATTGTAACATGTCAGGGTAGATTTCCACTTTTCTTTTAGAGAGGTAAACACGAAATTTCGACACCGTCTAAGGTTTTTATATTTTCAAGTTAACAAAATGATACTTTTTATCATTATTTTATTTTTCGTCGTGAACCGATCGTACGACACTCCACTTCTTTATATTGACGAATCGTATGTCAGTAAATAAATACATTTGTTGTCAAAAAGCAGTTACAAATTGCGTACGACCACGTGGAGGACAATAAACGAATTTATTCTCCATAAGCAAGCAAGGGACCGTCCCATTATTTAAAAAAAAGGTTCGGTACGTATTATAATATCAACAGAATACTAGAAAATATGAATTTAATAAAAAACAAAAAAGGTAGTTTACCTTCAATGTAATCTCATCGAGTTATAAACATAATGCTGAACATCTATTAAATAAAACTACTTAGCGCATAGTCTTTTAGAAGAACATTATTATTTTAATAACCAATAAGAATAGTGAGTTTATTAATTAATATCATATAATGAATTATTATAAATGAATAAATTATACTTTTGCATATGTTTCAAAGTTACATAAATTCTAATTATTAGAAAAACAATTTTATAAACACGTCATATTAATTACGGTAATTAGAAACAAATGGAATAGAAAACTTGGTTAATATTATTAAGGTAAATTTGATCTACTGGGCATATTTGTAAGTATTAAGCGTATTTTGGTACTTAAGTTTGAACATTTCTCCACTCATATTGGAACAAAATCAGTTACACTTATGCGACGCAAGGCATCGCAGCGGACCAACTTTCTTTTTTATTGTAGTATTATGTAAATGGAAAAGGTTGCGTGCTTTTGAAGCTTATCTGCAAGGGGCGATGGCAGGTAGTAGGTGTTAGAAAGTGAGCCGGCTCACTGGGTTTTGCAGCAACTTGGCCCACGTCGAGGGGTTAGCAAAAGTTAGTGATACTAGGAGTACTAGGAGGTGGATATTCGTTCATGTGTATTTTCGTTTTTGACACGTCCCGTACCTTAGTTCATGGATGAACTACTAACCAGGACTTGACGGTCGCACAGCGTCTTTTGTAGCCATATCTTATATTCTATTTTGTATTATTCAGTGATAATACAGTCCGCTTATCTTAGTTATCCGGCTTAAAAGATCGTGTTTGTGATTATGTAACAGGTGTTGTTGTGTGCCGCCACTTAGCCGTTCCTCGCGAGGAGGAAACGTTCCCGTCCCTAGCCACGGGGAGGCGGGCGGCTTCTACTATTTTACTATACTACTGTATTAATATATATAAAATCCCATATCTATATTTAATAAAGTACTATACCGTTCACTATATACTTTTCTCTTTTTTCCTTTCTCTTCTATTAGTCAATTGTGGAATTGACTTATCGTGTAGTTGGTCCTCGTTATCGTGAATCTGAGCGTGATTCACTAGGAGGTGGATAGGAGGAGGAGGATTCACTTTTCAATTGTCACACCTATATGAACTAGGATGTTGAAGTGAAAAGCTACAATTTTTTATAGCCCCGCCGGGAAATGAACCCCGAATGACTCAGAGGTGACATACTTCGGAAATAATCTATTTTCTCCTTTTTTTTCTGATAAATTTAATTCGTTTCCAATCCATATATTACAGTGTTAATGTGTTTGTGTTTGAAACGCGTAGCGCACAGAAGGATTGTGTGGTTGTAGTGTCTTCGACTCTACGATATCGGTGAGTGGTAGAGCGAGGGTTCAAACCCTGTTCGGCATAACTAGGTGAAGTTTTCAGCCGGTTGTCCCCCTCACGTACTCTTAGACAAATGCCGATCCTCAGTTCTTCGACAATCCAATATCTCTCCTTCCAAGACCTCTTACCCCAGTCACGGTTAGGTGGAAGAGCGTATCTCCTGACCTGAACCTCGCCTTACGACGGGAAACAAATAAATTAATGAATAAATATATAAATAATGGGTCTGTCAAGAGCTTCGGAATTCGACAGTACAGGTCTGAGAATGACACCCTGCGTTTTCTGATCTTTTAACTTTAATCATAAACATTTGTTAGTAAAGGCCTCCGAGTGCAAAAACCTCACTCAAAAATCTTAGAGTTTTGAAAATTAGCACACGTAGATCTAAGTTCATATAACAGATATCCTTTTCAAAATTCAATTTTGACGCCGTTGTCAAATGTTTCCTTTATTTTACCATCTACCGCAGGGGTCATTAGGTTCACGGCATCGATATTATCCAGTGTTGTTTTGTGGAGACCTCTTTCGAAAATTGATATAGATTATTTTCGTAAATATAAGACTATTCTCCGAAAAGTAGTCTATGCAGCTAAAGTTATGGAAAACGACAGGCATATACTAAAATCGAACAACCGGATGAAAGCCATGTGGAATATTGTTAACAATTACACGTCAACTTCTGAAAATCGCGAAGAAAATGTTTCTTTACTAAACGATGGCAAGATCGTGTCAAATCCTCAGGACATCGCAAGTTTGTTTAATTCTCACTTCTCAGAAGTTGGTAAAATAACGAACTCAATATATCCAAATCAATGTCCTCCAATTATTACCACCCACATACCCAATTCTATGTTCACTTCCGAAACTAACGCCAGTGAAGTCATGGGAATCATCAGCTCCTTAAAAAACAAATTTTCACGAGGCATAGATGATATACCTGAGTTTATTGTTAAATCTTCGTCCCACGCTATATTAAATCCACTCGTAAATATTTTTAATAGTTCTTTATCGGAAGGGGTGTTTCCCAATATATTTAAGAGAGCTAAAGTGAAACCTTTACACAAGAAAGGAAACAAACTTAATATTGGAAATTACCGACCAATATCTCTACTACCCACTTTCTCAAAAATCCTAGAAAAATTGTTCTATAAGCGTCTTCTAGATTTTTTATCAAAATATAACATTCTCTCTGACGATCAACACGGTTTTAGGAAATCCTTTTCCACTACAAGCGCCATATTTTCCTTCTTAAACGATGTTACCACATCTCTAGACAGTGGAGAAAATCCTCAGGGTGTTTTTCTTGACTTATCCAAAGCATTCGATGTCATCGATCACGGAATTCTCCTTACCAAATTGCATTCTTTAGGCATTCGTGGACTTCCACATCAATGGCTAACTTCTTATTTAAAAGATAGATATCAACAAGTAGAAATATCCTATACTAAAAATAAAATACTTGAGCGTTGTCTTTCAGAAACAAAGCCACTTACTTGCGGAGTACCCCAAGGATCAATTCTCGGCCCTATACTCTTTTTATTGTATGTGAACGACATGTCATCATCCACATCAGATTGCAAAATGGTTCTTTTTGCTGATGACACTAATTTACTATGTAAACACGCCAATGCTCAAAAAGTTTTGTCTAACCTTTCGACTTGGTTCCATGCAAATCGTCTCATTGTAAACACTGACAAAACAGTGTCTATGTCATTTCACAATAGTATCACAAAATCTTTACCCCAGGTTTCTCTTTCTTTAAACGGAACACAATTAAAAACTGTTACAAATACAAAATTCTTAGGTCTCCATATTCAAGACAACCTCAAATGGAATTGTCACATTGACAATCTTAATTCCCAATTAAGCAAATTGTGTTACGCATTCCGAATCTTAGTTAACGCAGTTAGTCCACGTATTTCCCGTTGCGTATATTTTGCAAACGTTTACTCCCATTTACGTTACGGCATTACCTTCTGGGGTAATTCCGGTCAGAGTATTCAAACTTTCAGAATTCAGAAGAGGATAGTTCGGATAATTTGTAAATCTCACCCCCGAAACTCTTGTAAACCTTTATTCAAGGAATTAAATATCTTAACACTTCCCTGCATTTATATTTATGAAACGGTCGTGTTTGTTAAGACCGAATTACTGAAGCACCACCCTTGCTTTATACGAAACAGTCTCGTTCACGAACACTATACACGCAATAGTAGTAATATTCATCGCCCTAGAGTGTCAACCACTCTTTGCCAAAAGGGACCATACCATTCGGGAATCGTTCTATATAATTCCCTGCCCAAGAATATAAAAGATATTATGAAATTGAATATCTTCAAATCCGCGGTTAAAAACTACCTCCTGCACCAGTGCTTCTACACTGTAAAAGAATTTATTGATTTTAACAAAAGTTAAATTCGTCTTGTGCTTTATCACGCCATTGCTGTAGTACTTTTTAAACAACTTATAACAATTTCAAAAACTATTTTCTTGCATGATTGTGTTGTCTTATGGCTCATATTAATTTAGTTTTATGTGTACTCAACATTGGCACGTTTGTGTACATAAATTCTGTAGCCCCATCCTGGCCCGGGTTTTTCTCCGGTTTTCCTTCGGGTAGAGGCGGATTTATCATACAGGTTCTCTAGGCTTTGTCTAGGGGCGGGTCTATTGTAACAATAAATCGTGAATTTAGTGTTATTTCAATTTTTAAGCACTATACTCAGAATAATCTATAGTTCTATAATAACTTACATGTAATTTTTTGCTTAAAATTACAAACGTATTGACATTTTATTAGTATTATAACTCGCAACTAACTTTTTATCTTATCTAGGAATTTTTGCTGAATTTTTTGAATCCGCCTCTGCCTTAGGGCCCTTGATCGGAATTGATGGGATGGTCCCTTGTTTGCTTCCGGAGAGTAAATTAGTTTTTTTTTTCCCTCCACGTGGTCATACGCAGTTTGTACTGTTTTTTGACAATAAATTTATTTAGATTTTCTTTATTTAATTTTTCCCCACATTTTGGGGGGTCTTTCGTGGGGGAACTAGGGTTCAGGGAAATTCGGCAAACGCTTTCTCTAACATGGTTCCAAGAGCATCACCTACAATTTGTTTTGGAATTAACTTTCGAATTTTTTTGCATCATTTAGAAAGAAAAGTCGAATATACAACTCAATAATTTCATCCGAGCAAAACAGCGGGTACTCAACGACTCCAGCATATACGTTGAGGAAGTCGACCCAGTGCCTTCATTTTCGTTTCCATCGCATAAACATTCTGCGCTCGTGAACGAGAAGGCAGTTCGCTTCAGCGGAGTGAAACATATGCCCTACGGCGCTCAACGAAAGCTATCGACTGCTATGCTCCACGCATTTTCACGCTGAGCCGGACTTCCTCACTGCAATCGCTCAGCCGTTTCAAGGCGAATGCACTGGAGCTGGAGGAGGCCATGCGTGAAGACAATGTGCTCCGTCATACATTCGAATGTTCGTTTCAAACTTATACTCAAAAGTCCTGTTACTTTGCCGAAAATTATGCAAGATGTGTCCCTAACACGAAGTGCTAGCTTCTACGAATTCAATTTATATCCAAACAAATATTTATAGTTGTCACAAAAGCGACTATTTACAGTAAAGAAATACTGGTTGATAACACAACAAACTAAGACGCCAGGTAATATTCGTTCCACAGGCTGGATGCAGAAGGGACAGAATAGCGCCACAAGAGCAAGTGCATTGAATTAACGATAGATTTAACTTTTCAGAAATTCGAATGTCCTGCCAACATAATGCGATGTACCAATATCATTACTCTCACGGACCATGGCGCAGATAAAATGTTGGCTAAACAGTGTACAAGCGCTATACCATGATCAAGTCCATTAGACTGTCAATAAATAAAGAAATACATGATTTAGTGTTCAGAGAGTTCTCATAACCGCCTAAGAACCGTCGAGGACAATTTACTGCTACTTATATACAATTAACTAATAAACACAGGGCATTTCCATTCATGATTCTTTCCCTTAAGTTAAATTTCTTGAAGCAAAGAAACATGAATTCGAGCATAGAGGGAGAATCTAGTGTTCGCAGCGAAAGAAATGCTAATAGGGAGAAGCCTAAAGACCACGTTTAATCGGGGAGCCGATGTCACTATTGCGAGATTGCCGACTCTTCGTCTCGCTGTAGAAAAGTGGGCGTTTTACTCGTTTCACCAGAATGTTAGTGAGTTAACGTTCGGATGCTGCCGCCTTCATCAGCTGATTCGTAGCACCGGCAGTAATTGATATGCTAACTGTGACGGACCGAGGGTTGACCTCTAACATTTGGCTGAGAACAGTTCCTGAAGTTAAATTTTCCACGGGTTATAGCAGCCTTGTGTGGGTACCTTGGTATGCCGTCTGGAAAGGGGAGAGTAAAGTTTGGCCAACTCTCGCAGCAGACATTTGCCAACACCGCGCTTTCGCTCCATTGGTTACATCTCGTTACTATTCTTTCGCTGTGAGGACTATAGAGATACTTACTATCAAGGACTTCAAAAGCAGTTCGGCATATGTCGAAGAACATATGGGTAATTTAACCCATTATTTCAAGTAAACCAAGGTTATCTATAATCATATGGTTCTATGTATAAATGTGAGCACTGACCCAATGTAACAGCTCTTGAGATGTGATCTGGGACTTTATTTTAGGTCTACCATAATTTTTATGAAAAACTCTTAATACTCCTTTGATCGCGAATTTCTCTTTAAAAGGATTTCAAAATACACTAATTTCATTGTAATTTTCGAGAGGGTTCCAAATATGCTTAAACATTTTGATCAACTACTTCTTTTGGCTGTATTTTCAAAACTTTAACTCGAATCATTGCAAAATATTTATCGAAATATCAAAAAATGCTTTTCCCCTTTTCATTTCATCGGTTCACAATTATCCTTTATACATTCACTTTTTACAAAAAAAAACATTTCTTCTGGTTTCGACGTGTTTTGAGTCGAAAATGTAATTTAAAAAAATTAGAAATTTAACGTACCATTTAGTTATAATTTTTTTCGTACTTTCCAGTAATAGGAAATCGGTTACCGGGGAGTTAGGTAAGAGCAGATTCTACGGAAATTTCGTGTCAGAAAATTGTACTTACGCCGTGTTTCCTCAAGCAGACAACTCCAGGCAAATAAATTCATTAACACCTCAGAAGGAATATTCGTGTGGATTACATTAGTAGCCTAAATGTCATTTTGTTGATGGTAAGCAATAATCATTAAATAATTTTACATGGAGCCTCTTAAAGTGGAATTGACCATATCCTCTTTCACCGGATATCTAACAGGATTAAGCCAGAAATATTATGTTAGCCATTTTCTTTCGAATTTTACTGACAACTGGAGTCAACCTAAAGAACGTTTCTCGTCTCCTCACATTATTGCGATCGTTCACCCAAACAAAAACAAAAAAAATAAAAGAACTAGAAGTTAACCATGAGGGACAGATTGTGTCAAATTGTTTTGATTCGTGGAGCCAACTGACTTCTTAAAGTAACAAAAGACGAAAAGAAAAGCGTTCCGATCAGATTCGAGGGGAAATTTTTGTTTTCCGACGAAGCGATGCGATGCAATCAACACCCTCAACAAGACTTTTTTTTTAGGGCAGACGTTGATGAGAAGCGAAATGAAAACTTCATCAAAATAAGTATAACTTATCCAGATTATTATTATTAAACAACCTAATATCGATGGTATATAATAAAAATTAAGGAAAAATAATTCCTTAACAGAAATTCCTCAAACATAATAAAATAAATGTGTAACAATTGAATATTACAGTTTCAATAACTATCATCATTGGTCATAAAAGTCTTTTGAATTTTTCGCCTTGTGCTGTGACTTAAGGCCCAAAAACTTCGAAATCTGGCACAAGTGTTCTCCACGTTCAGTCTCTGTGAACCTTCGTCGATGTTTTGGAAATTCGACGTGATTTTCCTTATTTAATTTCGAGCGGGCATTAGTGTGTGTTAGCTGCGGAGATAGGAGCTTCGAAATTAGATACATGCATTCTCTAAGGCTTAGTGCGCACCGATGAAACGTGTTTCACGAGACGCGAACCACTGGTTAGCAATCGGTATTTTAGTCAAAGCAAGATGTCCCTCTAACATCTAGAAGATATTATAAACGTTCACGAAAACTTCTCCATCGCTGTTCGAGCGAAATTTATTTGAGCTGAAATCTAGCTCCCGAGCTTCATTTTTAGTTCATGAATGCGTTTCCATGAAACTATACTTGTGCGTTTCATGAAACTCTGCATGCACGTTCCAATGTATTTAAATGAGAATGGTTTCATGAAACGCGTTTCAGCTCTAAGGAGGGTCCAAGTTCGGAAAGCGATTTTTCCGAACTTCGATTTAGATTTTTTTCTTACACAGACACAAACACACACACATGTATATCAATGGCGATTATTAGTCTGTAAAATATCTGTAAGTCTCTGTCCTTTCATTTGTTACGCAAATTGTTACACTGCTATTGTCAATATCAATATCGAAATCTTGAAAATAGTTATTGTTTGGTATCATTTTTCTCAGAATTTTGTACAGAATCAAAAATTTAAACTAATTTTTGTCTTGCTCAGTAAAAAAATAAATTGCAATAATTATCTACAAGGTCGCCAAGAGTAAGAACATTGAGTGAGTGAAAGGTGATGTGTCAGGACAGGGTGTCGCAGAACGAAGAAGTGGAGACAGAGTGATGGAAGAAATCAGCCGCCTTCGAATATTTTAGAGATTATAGAAAGAGTTGTTGTACACAAATCCATACTTTCACGCCAGCGAAGATGTGATTACTCCGTAGTAAAATACGAGGATTTATAGCTCTTCCCTTCGATCCGATCATTCCAAATTCCTAATGGTTGTAGATCTAACTTCACCGGATATACTTCGGTGGTCATTTATTGCTGCGTTGGTCTCAATACTCGACGGAAAAAAAGTTTTACGTAGACGGCAAAAATATACCAATCAAATTTTGGAAAAAATCGCTGTATGAAGAACACATTTTCCTAATTTAGAAGCTCTTGAACAATCAGTCTGCGCAATGCGGCGAACATAGACACCTCTTTTTTTATACATATTATGTACAGATACTAAGTGGTAGTTCCGTATCGGCTCATTACGAAAATGAAATTCCTGTCACAAAACATTCATTTCCTTTAAATTGTTTGCTTCAAGCACTGGAACCTATCCTCCTGCCAACAGTCATGCTAGGAGGCCTTATTGCAATCCATCATATGGTATGACTAGATATAATTCAAATTCCCACGATTACGTGTCAAACAATGTTCCATCAACAATCGTTGAGAAACTCTAGACACGTGTTTTCATTTTATAAATAATAACTCCTTTTCCTGCCGCTCCCTGGTCTGAGTGAAACTAGTTTTTATGTAACAGTGTAACATCCATAATTACTACCGTCTTGGAGACGACCTGTACTTTACAGGAGCTGTTTAAGTAGTTTCTGTACCTGATAGGAACTACTTTATTTTTTAAGTTTACGTATTCTCAGTGCCACCAAGACGGGAAAGAGTTTGCCTTGAGCCCCGGAGAATGGACCCCTGAAGGGGTTTTCCAATGATAGATGACAAACATTTTTTAAATATTAAATTAAACAACCGTATTTTCGCAGACACTTTATTTTCAACTGGTTACCGCTTAAGATGCTGGAAATGAAACTAACGGAACCAACCGAAATATTAAACTATTAAATTTAACGACGTCGTAAGTTCAACAGATGTAATTAAAATATGAATAACATTTCTGATACAAAAAAGTCATTTTAAGGAAGTAAATTTTATTTTTTTCTCACTTGTAATCAATCATCTTTCAACTGTAGTTTCAAATATAATTTTCATTTTCTTTCGATGTGAACCAAACCACGCAATTATCTCAGATCTCCTTCGCTTTTTTACTTGAAAACGTAAGTCTTTTATATAACGTGAAAAGGTTGAAAAGAAGAATGAATTTGTATTTTTACCCCGTGTCGAATCACCCTTTCATCCCCCCCCCCCCAGAAAGGGAATCGTAAACTCACCTTTTTTGTGTCCAATTTTATTTCGAACTTCCACGGCCCTCTGGAAATAGCGCGTATGGAATGTGAAGGAGCCGTTGCTGAGCCTTGGAATAAACTGCACGAGACCGGAATAGTGGTGGTGGTGGGGGGATATTCTCGATCGTTATCAAAAGGTTACCTGAGTGAATGAAGAAGAAGGAGGAGGAGGGAAAAAGTTGCAAGAGACATATGGCGTAGAATTTGCGAGGGAATTTTCACACAAAAAGAGGAAGACAACAAACTTAAGAGTAATTTATAAGAAACAGGATTAGCAGTCTTCTGAGACAGTAGTCGGCAACCTGAAACTATGCCATGGCAGGGACTATTGGACCATGGAACTATTTTCGTCATGATACACTGAAAAAACTTAACCAAATTGTTTAATTGATTCTAACAAAATTATTACCGTATTAGACGTTGCAATGAGCTATAACTATGCATTTATATCATTTGTTTCAAGTTGTATTGAAAGCTGTTTTCAACTGTTTTTTCATTTACGTATTTCTTTATATACGTTTTACACCTAAACATCCCCAGCCTTTTTTAGATGGCACTAATGACATTAAAATATAATTCACTTATCATTCAATAATTAAAAAATTATTATGTTTATCTATGCGGCCCGTGAGACATGACTCTGTAGCCCGAGAGGATAAAAAGGTTGCCATCTCCTGTTGTAGGGCGTCCTTCATCAGAACTAGTGAATTACGGAAATAAGTTGATTTAAAGAAGTTCTACATTTTCTTTATTTTCAAGCGCCTACTTTTTCATTCACAATAATAATTAATTGTTAAAATAACAGTAGCAAACTGCATGTGACAGCGGAAACTAATTTACTCCCCGGAAGCGAGCAAGGGACCATCCCATAACTGATCAAGGGCTCAAATGCAGTAGAGGATTTAAGATTTCGATTCCCAAGATAAAATTATGGCATGAGCCCCCCACCCCCACCCCACCTACATTTTTTTGAGTAGGAGGAAAACTTCCCCCACTTATTGTTTATTGTCCTAACATATTACTACTACATGCTTTTTCGTCATAGCATTTGTAAATGGAAAATGTAACGTGCCATTAAAGCACATATCTACATGTGTCGATAGAAGGTGGATGGTAGGGCTATTGTTAGAAGGTGAACCGGATAGCTGGGTTTACCAACAACTTGGAGGTGTTAGTAGTAGTAGTAAGTAATAGTAAGAGTTCGTGATACTAGGAGTAGTGGGAAGTGGATAGAAGAAGGAGGGTTCGCTTTTCAATTGTCACAGCTCACATGAATTGGGACGTTGAAGTGAATTTTTTTCTGTCCCCGTCGGGAATTGATCCGGAGTGACTCAGTGGCAAGCAAGCATACAAGTCCTGAACTGCCAGAGGGGTTAACCCACTTCTTACTGTACTTACGTCCACCATAAAACACTCATATCATTAACTGGATCGTTCCGTAATCCGTTATCAACAATTCCATTGCTATAAAACGTGAAATGCAGAAATCCATCCTCTCGTCCAACGGAGATGACTGACCTGGATTTCCATTTAATAGCTCACAAAAGCCTCAGTCCCCCATCGTAATGACGTCTCTGTCGTTCCTCTGGTTCTGTGACAGAGCTCTAATGAAATGCTGGACTATTTAAAGCCTTGGAGAACACTGGTGGATCTAAGGAGGTTATAGCAGATAAAATTGAAGTCGGTAAATGGCACACTTTGTAAAAGAGTTGCCAGATTAATAATTGATACTGCTATTAATAATATAATTGTTATTATTATTAATACCACGTTAATAAAATTAATAATGTCATAATAATAACTTTAATAAATAATTACTATTAACAATATTGTTAATTATTTATTTGATGCATTTTAATTTAAAGATTTAGAAAATTTGTGATGTAAAACCATAATTTTAAAACAAAATGGTCCCCAGTTAACCCCTCCTTGATTGCGGTCTAGATCCGCCACTGTTCGAGAACATCTTCCTTCCACATTCAGCGTGAATAATACACGCCAGATACGATCTACCTTCATCTTTCCCGTGTACCGGCAGCCACGAACATCAAACACTCATGTGTATAGGTACAACAGGTGTCAGCATTCAGTTCGGAAGAGAAAATTCCCCCACTCGCATAACCCGTAAGCCTCCATGATACACCTTTAACTCAAGATTTTAACTCAGGGACAAAAATCCTCCAGACACGAAACTTGGCAGAAAGTTAGGTTTCGGCTGTCACTTTAACGGGGAAAGAAAATCGGACACTCCAGTGGACTGGTAGGGCGCCCCTAGGGGCGAGGGGTCAGAAGAGGTCGCAAAACTGTTTTTGTAGATATCTCAAAAACTACGCGATATTTAAAAAATTAAAAGTTGTAGTTGATGACATTTCCAACATATTTGGTCCGAAGTATTTTTTTTAGTCAGACGCACAGGAGACGAGATATAAGCACTTATTCGAAACTTTTTTGCAATTATGACTTCAAGGCATTTTTACAACCAGAACGTAGCATTATTTTAGTTGAGACCAATTTTTGTATAGTAAAAAGCGCTTAATATCGGTATGTGTTTGTACATGTAATACCATGTATTTGGATATAATTTTTTGCATATATGTATTTATGCGCACACGCATATGACAAAACGTGCGTTTTTGTAGATTTTTTAGGTGTATACATTTATATACGCACATATACGTGCAAATATGTGTTGAAATATATTGATGCATGTATGAATATATCCCCCAGGGGAACTGGAGTGTCTGATTGTTTTCCCATTAAAGGGACCCCGAAACCTAACTTTCTGCCAAATTGCATATCAGGAGGATTTTTGTCCAGATTTTTATAACATCAACCTTTAATAGATGGTGTATTAGGGAAATAACGCTGTAGATACAAGTTTGAAGTAAAAAAAAATCTCGAGAATGTTTCGACGTAATGAGAAAAAAACAAAACATTAATTTGAACGAGCATACATTTTCTAGCAATTTTACCTTTCTGACTTTCATCTTCTCTTTTAGTCGGAAAATGAGTATTTGTTGTGTAGTTTATATTATTGGTAATTTCAGGCGGAATATTTCTAAATTATCCTGCATAAAACTAAACAAACTTCAATTTTACGTTCGCTTGAACGTTCCGTCATAGGATGATCCATTCTCTGGTATTTCACACACAGGGAAGGGGTAGCTCGAAGACCTGGGTCCTCGCGAAATCTTTTTTAAATTGTAATGAACGTACGAGTAATTTACCAGTAAAAAATATTCCTAATCCACCATTCATTAATTATTTCAAACCTAAATTAAAGAAATAAAATATTTTGAAGGACAAATAACTTAAAAAATTAACATCAATAAAGTTTTGGCAACAAGTCTGGGTCCCCTCCAAAATGAATTATTGTTCACGGAACTACTTTTAACTCTATGCACCTTTCTCGTGTCTACGCAAGGAAAAGACCCTAGGCGAGAGTGTTAGTAGTATTCAATTCCCAAGGCGAGAGTTTTAGTTGGTCGTGTTGGTACTATTTTCAATCTTGTTCACGACTTTCAGTCGGTTTCTTGTGGTTGGAAGAATGACGGACTCGTCCAACCCACATTTATGATAATTTTGTTTTGGAGAAAAACAACAATGTGTTATCATCATACATCACGTATAGAAATTGGTTTGATGTTGCTATAGAGCATGCGCACAAATACCCAACGCGTTTACTTCGCCATCGTTCGTAAGAGTAATGATATTTGTACCTTGTATTAAGTTGACAGGACGTTCGATCTTTTTAAAACTTAAGTCCATTGCCTATATGGGCCGTCAATTCAATTCACTTGCTCTTGTGGCGCTATTCTGTTCTCTCTGCGTCGAGCGTGTGGAACGAATATTGCCTTGTGTCTTAGCTTGTGGTGATATTGACTAGTATTTCATTACAGCAAATAGTCGATTTAGTGACTACTATTAATACGTATTTGGATATTACTTAAATTCATAGGTGTTGGCAATTTGTGTTAGGTAGCCATATTGCATAATTTTCGGCAAAGTTACATGAATTTCAGTATAGAAGTGAAGTTGTAAAGGAAATGTTTAAGACGTGGGTAAAGGATTTCGTCATCGGGTGAAGGAGCAAAACATTGGCAGAGTGTAAAACGTACTATTCACATTGAGGGAGAGTATCAGTAAAAATGTTATACGGCTAATAAATCCATTAAAAAAGTTCGTAACAGATGGGAAAATTTTCCGTGGAAATAGAAATCGTAATTCTCTAGATCAATAAAGGACTTAATATTTCTTCTTAGCACAACGATGTACTTACGGTAGTTCTCTCGGATAATGTTCTTTTTGTTTAAATTACCTTGTATGTTACGCTTATGACTAATAAATAACAATAACTAACTAATTTGAAGCAAAAAAATATTTAAGGAGAATGTAGTATAAAACTGGGAACTCGCTTGACACCGTTCGTAAGTAGCATGACGTACCATCATCCTGTATGACCATGACGTTAGGTGACAATAGCGACAATATAAATGCCATGAACAAAAATTTTAATATCACTTTAGAATGATTGGTGACATTTATAGAATATTTTTTAAGTAATACTTTTTCATGTGGTTTAAAAAATCATAAATTTAAAATATTCAGAAACTAATTTATTTTCGAAAATGAATTCTTTTCCCATACGAGATAATATATTTCATCCAAATAGTACATAATTGTTTAAATTGTAAGTAAGGAGAGTTTTAAAGAAAACTGATATAATCCTGTGTTACTGCAACCTTTCATGCAAATTGTAGACATTTAAATTATTTAATTATCTACTGGCAGAGGTATCTTAACACTTTCGTGAGTTAAATTTCCGCTTCGATCTAATTACCAGAAATAGACACCACCAACCACTCGCTCGTTTCAACATGACAGGACCCCCCCCCCCAAATATAAATACAGAACTGTCAACTGTCTCGTATTTTTCGTAAATGTCACGCATCTAGAGGACGTCTCGAGGGATGACGCGAGAAACCCACACATTGCAGTCATATGCCACAATATTTTACGAAAATATGTTTCCGTTCAAGTTTGACTTCCTCTTCTATCCATGCAAGTAAAGAAACAAAATATACAAATCTTCGACAAATATACAAAAATTTGCTATGCATGTAGCAGGCAATTCTAAACGTCACTTGCCAATTAATTTGAGAAGATGAAAACTCTAGTAACATGGATATTTATGATTTTTAAAGTGGTTCAACGTTTCCTTTTGATTTTACTTAACTATGCTATTTTTATCCCACTGGATAAAATGTAATTAATAAATGTTTAAAATGTATTTAATATAAGCTTGTTAACACGAGATTCTAAACCCGCTGCCGTGAGCTTCCCGAATCAAGAGAAAGTTTTAAGATGACGACTGACTACTCTATTTATCTAATACTATGTTCCCCGAGCGGACCTTCATTTACTGGATCCGAGGACCTGTATTATTCCTTTATTCCCTTGTAATTTATATTGTAAGAAATGTAATAAAGATTATTCTTATTCTGTTCGGAACTACGCTGGAACATTCAGATGCACATCGCTCTACTTCCCCGGGTTTAAGTTCTTCGTCATCTACAGGAACTAAAAAATAGAAAATGTTACAATTATAAGGAAAACGGATCTAAACACTATAAAATTGCTACCAAATTAAGGTCAGATTCGTTCTTCCATTTACAGTTGATCCTATCCTCATTATTTTTATCTTTATTTATAGCATTTTTATTTTTAGTTTAATGCAGAATACAAATATTACATTATTACGGTAATAAAGAATAAATAAAAAACTAACATTGTCAAATTCTTGGGTCCAATAGATGACTAAAGCTTAACCCCGGAGAGGTCGAGCTGTGAGCTCATTAGGGGTGTAGGGACAGACTTTCGTTTTCAAATAGTATAATAATAGAATGTATGAATTACATTTATCTTAGAAAGGATCCTATAAATTCCTTGTAAAAGGTAACTTCGTATTCATACCTTTTTCTTTAGCCATACTTCTCCATTTACCAAGAATGATGTGGTACTGCAAAGACACTTTCTGGCCTGAAACCGAATCGTAATCTGACATTTTAACAATATTATATTTACGTTAATTTTTTTTTAAATTCAGGATTAATATGAATTGTAACAAGTCCATGAAGGGCTAAATAAGTTCACGAAACTTTGAAATATTCACTGAAGGAGTTATAATTAATTAATAATTCGCGCTCCTGATTATTACAGTGAACTTCAATTATTTTGTAAATTTAAAACTTGCTAATAAAGTTGAATCCTTGTTTGATATTTTCTTTGACGAGGATCACATTATCTTCAGGTATGTGATACGGTTGTCGTTTGCGCTAGAACAATATTTTCCACAGTTTTTGTTGATTTATTCTTTTAAATGCCGCGTAAGATACGGAAATCTTTAAGTCACTGCGTTGCCATTTTCATTCACTACGTTTTAATTTTTTTCTGACATGTTAAGCTGATAATTGTGTCAGGATATCAAAAACACATGCCGTGGAAGTTTCTCCGTGTAAACCCATAGTAATTTAAAGTCAATATTTCAAAATTCCGCGCCGTCACGGTATAAAAATTCATCGCCACTGGATAGAGAATGGTTCAAACATTTTTCGGGTAGTACTTGTGCCTAGACACTCTGATGCATTAATCCCATTGAAATAAATAATTAAAAACTTACTATGGTCGTTCAATAATTATTTAATTAGATTATATAATGGACGTAAATTGTAGTAGAACTTAATCCTGTTTGTTTATTATTCAGTGCCGTTAGAATAATTGTGTGTACGATTTAGCAAGATTGAAATTTCCAATCTGGAGCCTGAAAATAGTTCTTCATGAGAGGCCAGAACAACATATATAAGGAACATATATAATACGAAGAAGTTCACTTATACTTATTGCGTTTTCCATTTACTGTGCTAAGAGTGCACTGGGACAGGGAAGAAACACCACTGCGGGGATATAATTGTTCCATTTCTCTATCACACTGAGAGCAAGCGGGCGCTGACAATGTTCTCAGTGGAAGGACTGCACTGGGCGTCATTGAGGTTAGGTTAGTCTGTGGATAAGGCACCCATAATGGATGCTACGGGTTTATTGCAAATATTGTCTTCGCCTGAAAGCTCCTCAGATGTATAGCAATAATTGAACGTCGAATTAGTTCTTTCCAAAAGAGAAAGAATGATTAAGATGATGGATTTCGTTTCATTAATCCGATTGTGTAATAATAAACAGGTAATATTGAATTATTCACGCATGAATACGAAAAGGTTATTTGTTTGTATATTAGTAATTGTTTATATTCAATTATTATTGTTTCGTCAACTTCTGCGGTTAACAGTGACCATACCCGAATCGTGCATCCTACATGCAGCAAAGAATGCATGTTCCATTTACTTGCTACATTTCTCCCGGTGGAGTGGGGAACTCGCAATGCGGAGCAATGACGTATTTGTCCGGCGCTAGTGGACACGCCGAATTACAGCGCGTGAATGTCCAAGAAAACTATCCCAGGAATTTAAGTCAGGAATGCGTTTTCTTTCATGTATTGAATGTACGACTTAAAGTTAAATCTACCATAAGGTTTACTAGTTATTCGATGTATTAAAACCAGAGCAATCCAACTTTTATCCCGCGGGTAATATTCTATGCACTTCCAATCGATCGGATCACCACGGGTACAGGGCTTGACAAAATGTTACCCGACGAAAAAAATTAATGGGTTATATTTATTTATTTGTAACGCAATATGTTGATTCTCATCAACAAATTTATATCATATAAAGTAAAAACGAGAAAAAAACGTATTTCAGAGTGATCATTGTATCTATTAACGATTATGGCCATGACTATTCAATTTGAGAAGGAGTACATTAAAAAAAACGCCAATGGGAAATTTCACATGAGAAATTAATTCTATCAGCAGCACACCGTTGAAATGCTGGAAATGTGTGATGTGCCAGGAATGTGATCGACTTGGAACCATGCGGTTTTGTTCCAAAATTTAAGTCACAATTGAATTAAGTCAGAATTTCATATCAACCAAATGTTGCTGTCTTTTTCATTAAATTTGAAATCACAAATGAATCTCAAGGTGTTTTATTTACATTTCGATATCGATTGCAAGACAGATGTTCAAGTAAACAATCAAAACAAAGAAATAATTTCTTTCGATGGTTTGCAGTGACATCACCATTCCGTTCATTGCAATGCTTTCAGTATTTCTCAAATTTTCCAATATTCCGGGCAACTTTTCCAATTTTTCTTTCCTTAAAAAACTTATTCTGGCTATTACGAACATTTAAAAAAAATAGCCAAATCCATCCAGTCGTTCTTACGTGATCGATCCAGTGATGCGTTTACCAACGAGCAGCATTTAATTTTTTTTTTATATACATGTACTTGCAGTGACATTCTCTCGAAAGCAATAACATAACGTTGCGTTACATTTCTCAAACATTTCTAAGTTCAGATGGAATATTTGTTCTATTAAAGATGGTGCAAGGAATACAGAGATTCACCGAAAAATCTTTCTCTAGGTTTCTTTCAGATAAGAGTCTTCCCAAGTGAAATTTGTCCTCGAGAGCAAAGACTTCGACACGGGGGAACGGAGAGTTGGCGATAACGCGAAGGAAGAAAAGTTAGAAGCGAAATGTCAAGGAATCAGATACACGTGAGCGGAGAGACATATACGACTCGCAGATAACATTGTAAGGATAGATGGAATGTGTGTTCGTACGCTGTGGAGACCAACACAAATCGAGTTTCAATCCGTCACTCTCAAGATTATTTCCAAACATACAGATACAGTGTAGCGTTTAGTTTTAATTCAGAATTGAGTGATTAAATTCCTTTTGATGAGAATAGATAAGAATAACCTTTGTTCGACTTTTTACAATATTATTTACAAAGGAATAATGGAATAATATTAACCCTTGAATCCAAGGTCAGCTCGGAGAACACAGCATTAGACACGAGTATGATCGGTGAATCTACTAGCCTAAAGGGGAAATAAATATTTATTTAAATGCGTGAGGCTTGAAAGATGTTTAACTTCAAATGGATCTTTCAGTGCTAACTAGGGTTATTGAAATAATTTTGTTCTTATTTTAGTATGTAAACAGTAAAACTCTCGATTTACAGCTATTGCTGTATACGTTTTTCACTGGCAACGAAAATTGTATATTATCCTCAAAACACATGCTTCACTATAGCTCGCTCAAAAATAGCACATTCTGTTTTCAAACATGCAATATTTTATCGTATACAATGGTTTTATCCGGCAATAATAGAAAGAGTAGTACGTAAAAAAGCAAACATTCGAGAACTGGAAAATGAGTTCGAAAAATTCGAACAACATTCTTACGAAAAAATACCGTATCATGAACGAATAATTTAGATCCGTAAACAAATTAATAGTTTGAAGTTTGAAAAAAATTATTTATGTCAGATGTCATAATCAATAATAGAGACATCAAAAATCAGGTGTCTTCTGTATAAGTCTTCATTCATTCTAATCAGTCAATTTGTCCTTCTGCGGGTTCATGGTTATTTTCTTTTTATTCGAGTCGAAACTCGAATATCCTTATCTATTATAGAAAAGATGTTGATATTGAAGGTCCTCAGTATTTTTGTTGAGTGTAGAGGTAGAATCTAAACACAAACTATTGTATGCCGGCGTCTACCCTTATTTTGATGCCATCTATCCAACAGCTATTAAATTGTAACTCATCATGTGACTGGTGACGCCCAAGTACCATTAGGAAAGAGGTCAGTGTGCATTTTCTACAGGAGCAGGATGTGATGTCAACGTCATAGAGCACGCCCCAACCCACGCGAAACCCAGTCCACAACAACAGTTAGTGCTCCCATGAGGCGCCGCTACAAGAGCATGTGTACAAGAGCATTGCAAAAGAAATTGCTCGAAAAAGTACACAAAATAATATAAGTCTGTCATATAATAATACTATATGATTACCCGGCGTTGCCCGGAATTGTTTTTACTCGTTAGACCAACGAACCCACTCACCGGAAGCCTTGCAGGTCGAATTTTCGCTTCGGATGCAAGATACAACTGCGGCAGCCGCGTCATGCATCGGAAGCGAAACTTCGACCGGTTCGATTTTTCGCGAGATTGTGTTGTGTCAAGTTTTGTATTATTATGAATTTGAAAAATTAGGTTGCTGTACAGGGTTTAAAAACAGTAAGTAAAAGTATTTTGATCTTACAATATAGATAGATTTTAATTAAATAAATAATTAAACACTCAATTAAACAATGCTAAAATAAATATTAACATTACTAGGGTCTGCCTTTTCTTTTGCTCATCCATGACGCGACAGGCGCCGACAATATCCAGAAAGCAACACGACTGAGATCGCTCGGTACTACGCCACTACGCAACTGAAGAATGCTGGCTAGGAAAACACTCTACTGAACACAGTGCGCTGCGCGGGAACGCAACGCACAGCGCGATAATTTGGGTGGAGGAAACGGCACTTTAGAGATGGATGACAACTATGAGTGGCAATATTGTTCGCCTCGAAGGGTTCTACAAAAAAGTCCTCGACAACATATGTCTATCTATTAAGGTTAATTTAAATTATCGAAAAAAACGTTGTGAAAAGTAGAAGTGTTAAAATACTTCAATTTGAGTGAGGAATTTAAGAAGGAAAAAATCAATTTTCGTCAAATATTGTGCATTTAACGAAGATAAAAAACGAATGAAAAATGCCGGGCAATTCGGGGTAATCAGCTAGTTAAAATATAAAAACTGGTTTGTATGTTGTCCCTTTATTATATTTTCAATGGGTGGAATTGTTAGTAATATTTTCATTATTTTCTATCGCGCTAACGACGTGGGATCTTGTTTTCGATACCTTACAAACAATGCGACACATCTCACCTTTTATGTTTCCACAATTCTTTGAAACACCTTCGAATTGGGTGTTTTGAAGCTCGAGGTGATCGATGAATCTTTGCTTCAAGCGAGATTCATCGATCTCGCCCATTGGGTCGATTCGCTCATTCGCCCTGTACGAAGGAAGTCAGCGTCGCTTCCGTGGTCGGTGTTCGAATTCTGGCGAGGTCCAGGGATTTATACTTACAACTAAAAATTCAATCTAACTTCCAGGCTCACTCATCCTTCTTTAAAATGAGACATGGACCTTTCCTTAGAGCCAAATCGATCGAANAAAAATTCAATCTAACTTCCAGGCTCACTCATCCTTCTTTAAAATGAGACATGGACCTTTCCTTAGAGCCAAATCGATCGAAACGTAATTCTAATTACATCTACATTGATTCGAGGTCAAGAAATGACAAATATCCTCTATAAAACTTCGGGGTCTGTTGCGTGAAAATTTGACCTTCGACTCTTAAACGTAAAGTGAACATAGAAATTATTGACCGATTCACTGATGTATTTACGCTCAAATTAAAACACACATTATACTGTAAATTACCACGGTACCTCTGTATTGCAAGAAGATGCATTATTATTACTCCTCCTAGAAATAGTTTCAAATGTGCTGTGACACCCTGACTCATTAAAACCTATTCTACTTCTGAGCTCATCTTAACTAACTCCAAGAATACAACACATTCAGAGCGCCCGTGTTATCACTGACGATAACATTTCTCAATTTTGACATGCAAAAAAGCTACTGTTAAAATGCTTCACCTTATTGAATGTGACACTTTGGTGACGAGAACAAATACGATAGTTAATGATCACCTTACAGCACACTCACGTTATTAGGCGCAATTGCTTTCTTCTCGGGTGAAACGAGAAGATCCGAATTCCTTACAGTCATCTGTTAAGCCAACTCCTTCTGGAATGACCACAGAACAGCCGTCCTCAAACTTACCGATGGCTGGCGTTGTCAATGCTCACTGGTCACCACGTGAAGGAAACAGAACCACCAACATGACAAATCTAACACTCTCTGGTGTAGGAAAAGAAATGAGAAAAAGTTAGTTTACCCCTGATAATGTAGATATAGAAACTAAACACCACTTTTGAAGCTGCTGAGGATGCGTATACATTTAATTTGTTATTTCACGCTAACAGTTGAGCACAACTCCCAGACAGGGACTGTTACGAGTGGAGCCACTATAAGGATGAGTATTCTCATGCCGCCATTTTGGTTCCATTCTAAATGCCGACAGTAGTTGACAATATGGCCGACCCATATGTATACATATGTTCATAAACTCCAGAAGTGAGTCTTTTAAGTAGACGACTTTTTATTGATATTCCTGCATGCAATCATCATGTTATGGCGTCACGAAAAGATAATTGATACTTGTTTTGACAGAAAGTATATCATTAGGCATTGCGTGTGCGTTTTCAAACATTAAATCGACCGAATTAAACAAATAATTTTCTTCACAAAATGTCAATTTAATAAACAAATTTTGAAAGCACAATTAATATATGTGCTATGATTTTTGTGTATTAAATTCACATATTCGAGGAATGTTTTAACAAGGGTAATTTACAATTTATTCAACAATCATAATACAAATGAATTCATAATCCAAAATGCACCATAACTTTGGATTTCTGGTATTTCCAACATTGTCATACGGAAAACTGTTTAGGATCTCTTTTTTTTATGGTTTTCTTACCACACCACTTTCATGCACATCCGTCCCCTTCCAGCAACGTCGTATTAGTCCACGTTACTTGCATTGCGTACCATATGCACATTCTACTGGAGACTTCCTAATATATATTGTATCGAGGTGTGGTTGATATTACGCCTGGGTCTTGAACATCATTCAATTTAGTAATATGAAATTCCAAAATATCTATGACCGTGTGTTCACAAACAAGAATTAAATTGCTTTTTAAGCCCATGTCAAGTACAGAAAACATTAGCTATTACCTCAATATTTCACAAAAACTGCTTCCTCGTTCTAAAAAGAATCCGAACTATTGTTGTTATCGATATTTCTTCGTGGAACTCGCAACATGCACGTGTCCAGTTAGAAACCAAAATGGCGACATGCGAATACCTATTCTTATCGTGCTCTAGTGGAGGGGAATTCTCTGTATCCGATGCCAATGTTTGTAAATGCTTATTTATTTTCGTAATGTATGGCTACTGATGTTTATATAACATTTTACGTGTTAACTAAAATAAGGAGTGTGATAATGTGTAACTTAGAATTTCTCCGTAATCTCGCGGCGTAAATATTCCGTCCAAGCGGAGATGAGCGTGACGTCATGGACCGAGTGAAGTCATAGCCCGATGTGCAACGTGTTCCCGAGACATTTTGGGACCCTAAGGCACTGTAAGAATAGGTATTCTCATGCTGTCATATTGGTCCAAACTAGGTTTATGCATTTTGTATGTTCCAAGAAAACGCATCGACAACATTACTTCGGATTTTGTTTTCAGAAGAAAGCAGTTTTTTTATTCGAAATATTACGATAATACAAACATTGTCATCTTGACAAAATGGACGAAACAAATACACTAAAAATATTGATTGATATTAATTATTTATTCAAATAATCATACATTTCTCTCTCAACAGTTATTAATAGCGAAGAAAAATGGTTAAGAGTGGTTTTTACAGAAAATTTTGGGTTTTCTTTAAAGAGTACATGGGAGAATCTGCATGGAAATCGGTGATCACAAACGTAAAATAAAATGTAGGAAACAGAGAACAGATATTGGGAAACACTCCTTCGTGAATAAAACCATTGTAGACTAAAATAACTTACCTGCAAACAACACTAACGAACGTACCAAAAATATAAAAATGTTTCCACAACAGTCTTCTTGCTTCTTCGAAATACGAGTACATGTGAAGTGCAGTATAGTGAGGAGAATGGAAACTAAGAGTATAGAAAATGCGGAGAGTGCATAGTAGTGTAGTGTAGTGTAGTGATGTGAAGGTTGCGTAATTGTTCACAGCAATCATGTTTTGGTTTTATTTGTTGTTGTTATTAATTTCTTTTAATTATATTACAGCAATTATTCTTACGTTAAGGGTATAGGAGGAGCAATGATATATGTGTGTATACTGAAGCACGCTTGTACGTATGAGTGTGTGTGTATATCTATTTGTAAGTAGAAAATATGTTTGTATACGTATGTGAATATACACACATATGGGCCTCATTTAGATTACAAATTTCTTAAATGTAATTTCTTTATCGTTTCTTGTGTACTAATTTTCTAAGCATTTTATTCCGATTGTGTGTTTTATAGATATTTGGGCGAAGATTTGTAATTTAATTTCTTATTATTGTATTATGTATACTCTTATTATGTCTTTTTTTTTCCATCTGCCACCGAGCATTGCTCACTTGCAGATTAATAAATTATTATTATTATCATCATTATTAAATAAGAAACAATAATTCTACGATTATTACCATGTAAGATAAACCAAGGCACTATAAATGAATCTTATTTATTTGGCGCTTTTATCCCATGAGCATGTATTCCCAAACACGAATTAAACTCCCCTTTAAGCTTATGTCAATAACAGAAAGCATTTGTTATAAACGCAGTATTTTGTATAAAAAGAACTGCAACTTTCTTCTGAAAACAAAATCAGAAAGTAATGTTGTTGTCGATGCGTTTTCATGGAACTTACAACATGCATCAGCCGAGTTTGGAATCACAATGGCGGTGCGAGATTACTTATTCTTACAGTTACTTCATTTAAACTCCAACGGCTTCTGTTTTTACTTCGGCACATACACCGCAGAACAAAACACTGCTGACTTAGCGCCAAGCGATAAAACTATTTCCAACCCCGTTCGTGCCCGGGGTTATTTTTAAGTGAACTTCTCCGCTACTGTCATATGCCACAGGTAATATTGAAAAATATCTGTCAGGTGGGAACTCACTGACTTCGTCCGATGCGACGCAATCGAATGGAAACGAGGTTTCCTAATTTTGTTTGAAGATAGATCCATTAATCTTCTTTTCTCAGCATAATTCTCTCTATCTCCGTTCTATATTTTCTATAAAAATTATGAAATCGAAACGAACCACTGTTAAGATCCAGACGAATCAATAAACCAGATACTGAAACACCACTGGACAGCTAAAGTTTTTTTTAATTAATTAGAATATCCTCAGGGAATGGTACTTTTTTTTACATTTTTAACAGTAATCAAATGAACCGGAAAATACGAATTCTTTAAAAATTTGTTGTCATGACTTTAAAACACTGATTTTTTATTCTCTTCGTTATAACGTTAGAGTGGGATAATAATTTAAGAGAAAAATACCACTAACAAAATTTGAGCAGGAGATAAACAATTAAAATCAAAAGATGCATTAAATTTGGTACCAAGGTTAGTATCTGCTCGTAAACCAATACATCAGATATAGAACTGGAACGCTCACTCAAAACGGCTGCCCCGTACTCAAAATAGATGACATTCAGTAATGTCTAAACTTACTATAACGGAAAATACGAGTTAAGATAATAGTAACTACCTTCTATTCAAAGATTTGGAGGAAAAATCGATTTGAGGACGAATTGAGCAGGGAGACTTGTGTACTGTAAGCACTATAAGCACAGATATTCTCACGCCATTTCGGTTTCAAACCCGGCTCAGGCGTGTTGTAAGTTCTATGAAAATGCATTAACAACATTACTGCGGTTCACTTCGGATTTTGCTTTCAGAAGAAAGGAGCAGTTTTTGAGACGAACTATTGTGTCAATAATAAATGTTTTCTGTTATTGACACAGGCTTAAAAGTGAATGTAATTTAAATATAGATGGTATTTGTTACTATTTGTAGGCACATTTGCCATTTTTCCTTGTCCGAAGGAAGATTACAGAAGATGACCGCTATGCGGTCGAAAGTTGACTCGAATAATAAACATACGGTTGACGAGACATGCAAGTTAATTTCATTTCATTCAGAATGTAATTTGTGTGTGAGAATACATTCTCATAGGATTAAAAAACGCCAAATTATAGCCCCAAATGAATATTATTCACATTGAATTCACAATTCAAGAACTGTTATTTACTTGTCAATATAAAGGAGAATAAAAAGATTTTCCCAAGATTCAAGAATAATTGTATCCTTTAAATTCTTTACGTGGTGGTAAACATCATACATGTATAGGTCGGCCGTATCCTCTGGTCGTCTAAAACGGAACCATAATTGCGACATCAGAATGCTCTTATAGCGCCTCAGTGTGCCAAAGAAGGTCGTGGTTTCGGGACAAACATATGAATATTGCGGGTAAAGATCGATATTGACGCCGATGAATTACTTACAGTAACTGACACCTGGCGGTTCTGAAATAAAATAGGTTTCAGTTTATGTACATTTTTCGTACACAGGATTCCTAATCCCAATCAGTTAGTGTACCGTACTGTATGTTTCGTGTTGGCTTATTGCATTTTGACATTTCGCGGAAGGATGTGTGAATATTATACATAGACAGATTTTAACCTGAACGGATGCGTGGTGCGGTAGCACAGATTGGTGAACATGCATCACAAAAGGAAGTTGTCGTAAGGCAAATATTTGACGGGATGCTACAAAATCGTATCCACGGATGCCTTACAGGTGATAGCAGTAATATAAAGTCATCAACATAAGTGTGTAATAATAAATACACGCAGATATTGCAACAGAAAGGACAAATAAAAGTGAATGGCAACAAGATAAAGGAGGAAGGAAGAAACTGCAAGGATAATGGATGAGTCACATATGTGTATATTAAGGACGTAACATTTGTGCACAAGAATAGGAAATGATTTAACACAAGTAAATCACTTCTGGAATCCGTGACAGGACATTTTTATATCCGCGTGTTTTTTGGCGCGACTAGGAAAGACAGAAGAGATGTTTCCATGTGGAAAAGAGAGAAACGCCAAATCATTTGTTGTGGGATTGTGAGATATACTTAGAGGAGAGTGGATTGTTTATTCGGAGATACAAGATGTAATTGACACGAGAGAGACTAGTGAGTTAATAGAAACAGAGGTAAAGTACTTACTATTAGAGGAATGTTTAAATAAAATATGTCTAGTACGAACAGCAGCACGGTACAGAAATAAACAACCAGCTAGTAACTTATATGATGCGCACTCCTCCCCGTGGCATGAACGGACAACACAGTATCTTACTTGCAGTACTTGCAGCGATGGAAAAGTCATTAAGTCTGCAACAGAGAGATCGTACATCGTGATGTAAACATGTAGCGCGTAATACACCGAGCTGTATCTCCATAAATAAATACATTGTCAAAAAAAAACGTTACAAACTGCGTACGACCATGGGGGGGGAGGGGGGAATAACGTAATTTAATCTCCAGAAGGAAGCAAGGGACCATCCCATCAATTCCGAACAATGGTACATAGCCTGAGGTGGATTCAATATTTATTTTAAAAAAATTATTTAACAAATATTTGTAGTTGTCAATTTATTATTCCCAAACTATATCGAAACTATTAAAAACTGTCAAAATTCGTGGTGATTAATAAAAACAAAAATATCAATGACTTTCTCACTTTCTATCCGTCTGTATCCGAAGGAAACCGAGAGAAAAACCCAGGTCAGGGTGGATTTGCTATGAAGTGTTTTCATGTAGCTTCGTGCTTTCTTGGCAGGAGCTTCCGTACTTAAGACAATGTCATGCCTAATAAAACGGGACCGATCTTCCTTCGAGGATCTCTTATACCCAGACTAACAACACAATCCTCTCGCAACATTGTAACTAATATTTTTGTAATTACTGCCTCGTTTACCAATCGTTGAATCTCTAATCACAAGTTACTATTACTTGAAAAATCAAAATTATTCGTGGTGAACAATAAAAAGACAAGAACTATCATAGTTTCTCCATTAAGAAAATTTCCTTACAATTGAACTACATGAGCTTTAGGATGTCCCATCCATGTACTACAAGAAAATAAATTTTTCGAAAAATACTATGTCAAGAGGTATCAAAATTTGCATAATCTTACACAGATTACGAAAAAGGGTACGAAAACTGGATTTGCGTGCCATCTTGAGGGTTGTACCGCACTTTGAAGTTTTGTAAATTTTACCATTTTACAGACCTAAACCGTATGCCTAAAATAATATAAAATTCAAGTTTAAAAGTTATTTTATTCTTGAAATAAATGAAACAAAGCACAAGGTAACAAAATAGAGCTTATAATCAATGACAAAAACTTATTTTTGTGTCCAATATTTGGCATATCCTGCTCGAGATTGCAACCTGGTTCTAATAAAGCCATCTCTAGAAGTAGCGTCAGTTACATTTTGTGAGTCCTCTGTTACCAGTTTAACACATCTTTCGACAGATTGTGTGTGACAAGGAAAGTCAACAATTTCCAAACTCTTATCTTTTGCCATGATTTGAATGTCCTCATTAGAAATATGTCGAAGAACCGGCGGTGCTGTAACCTGACACTCGTGTCACACAATAATTTCGGTGTAATCTCTAGCAGAGAAGTTAATTTTTGGTGGTTTAAATATCCTGCGTTTAGTGCTACTTTCAGGTTCTCTAGCTTTTATTATTCTTCGCAATGCCAGCTCCCGAATGTGGTCTCTATCATCAAACAACATACTGACAAGTAGGTTTTCTGGGTGCGCAAAAAAAGCATTTCTTTCGATTGCAGATTTCAGATTTTCGGGTAAAAATCGAGAGAACATAATCAGTTGAAAAATATGATTGGCTCTGTCCTTAAAAAACGTCTTTTGCTTGATTAGGAACCAAATCGGAGAGTATACTTTAACCACGTAGTTGACTAGCAATTGCAAATTTTCTGATGGATTAAGAGCACTTATATAAAGTCTGAGTATACGATTAGCAGAAGTAAGCCATCTCGAGTGTGCCATTTTTTCAAGTTGACGGTTTGCCAACTCAGGAGTACAGGAACCAGTTGATACAGCTTGACATATCTCATAAAGATACTTTTGATCCGTACTTAGTTCATCGCGCACATTTTTCGGCAAGTCTGGCAAATTACTAGCCATCGCACAAAAAGACATCACGGTTTTATTTTCGCAACCAGCTAATGGTTTTCCAATAGGTCTGGAATATTCTCTAGGACCTGAAGTGCAACCATCTAAGGTCAAGAATAAATGACGAAGGGGTAACTCATTGGCATGAAGCATACAAACACACCATTGTAACGGTCTCTCCAAATACTCTTCTAAATATTAAATCACGCCACTCTTCTAACCGGTGTTGTTGCAGTTCCGTCACATCCAACGCAAATCACGTCTTCTAAATTCCAACATTGACCCTCTAATAAAGTTGTGATCGAAGTAAGAATTCCCTTTGCAGTGCCACGACTTGGCGTTGTGTGTCCCAAATAAATTAATCCAGGTTCTGCTAAAATTGAAATGTGCTCTTCTAAAACTTCTTTGCGATGGTAAAGATCCCCTATTTTTTCATTTATCAGAGTCTTGTCTTTTCGTCCATCAAAGTAAATGCTTTTTATAATAATAACTCCAATATCTTTTGAAGCTTCTGTCCGGGCTTTAGATACAGCTCAATGGATCTTGTTTTTATCAACAACCAGAGTTAAATCTCCAGTAAAAACCAAACCGACGTCAGCCAAAACCGCAGAAGCAACAGCTGCAGCAGCAGCAGATCGCGTCGATAAACCGTATCTATTACAGATCTTAGCAACTGTTGGCAACGGCAATGTATCCCGATTCGCCGTTGAAGTCAATGGTGTCTCTGTCGAGGGTGTGTTTATCGGGGTTGCCTCTGTTATCGGATACGTTTCTGGGGAAGATTCACGCACCGAATCTTCTTCACAATTTGCTGAAACAGAATCGGTTTCTTGAGTAGAACACGACTCTTTTGCTGCCCTTATTATCTCTTCAACTTGTCTCTGCAGTCGTTTCATTAATCTAGCCGTTTCTTTCTTGTCAACCGCTTAGTACCATTTTCCTGTCATTTCTTTGATCCAACAAGAAACTTCTCTCATTTATGGAAACTTTCTTGGGTTTTAAACACGAACAAGATTCAAGTGAAGTGCATTTACAAGAAGCGACGTCGAAAAGCTTCTCAGATGACTCTAAAAATCACTTCAGTCTTTCAAAACTATCATTTCGTTTGTTTTGGGGTATCTTTTCAAATTGAGGTACTTTTCGAAATAGGATTTCAGTAACTGAAAAAATCTTTCCTTAGTTTGGAATCGAAGCTTTGTTCCAAATTTTGTTGATCTCTTCATAAACAAAAAACGCATATATCGGAATTGGATGGGTCCTTTCCATTATACTTCAATTTCAGGACGTTCTTGACAAATAAAATAAATTGTCAAGTTCTTTGTATGGTCCCAATGTAGCACAAGTAGTCTCACTACGCATCGAACTCATTATTTAAAAATCACAAAATCCACTTTTAACACTGTAACAATCGCAACTGTACTTTTATAACTTAAAAATTACTTTGGCTACGAACAAAACAATCGCGAGTCAAGTCAAGAAAGTCCTCGAAACAAGTTGAAACTTGAAGGAATTTGCAGGTTGAAACCTAACAAATTCGAAGTCGCTGGTAACGTGTCGTTGCATGCAAATCGAAACGTCGTGTATGTATTACACCTAAACAGAAAAGAACAGTAAATATTTTTTTTTACATTTAGTTCAGGAACCGAAATTAAGGATAGCGAAATATCACCATAAAAATGTCAATTTTTCTAAACTTTGAAGATTGGTTTTATTTTATTTTTAAAATTATTTTGGTAATCTACGATCAATTACGCAAATTTAAAGAGGTCTTGCGCTAAGGAAAACAAAACAAAAAAATTTCGGGACACCCTAATGAGCATATGTAATATTTAGCTTGAATGTTTGAAATCGACTCAGTAAAATAATCCCACTTCTTTATTTTCAAATAATCAATAGAGAATATTGAGAAACGTATCCGTGAAAGTCTGTGTAATAAATTTAATTATTGTTGTATTTGTAAGTGGGAAATGTAGCGTGCTATTGAAGCTTATCTACATGGAGCGATAGGAGTTAGGAGTTGTGTGGTAGGTCATTGTTAGTTGGTGGGCCGGTTAGTTGGGTTTACTGACATCTTGGCCCACGTGGAGGAGTTAGTAGAAGTAGTTAGTAATAGTTAGAGTTATTGATACTAGGAGGTGCTGGATAGAGGAAGGAAGGTTTGTGTTTCAGTAGTTACAGCTATTTGAACGGGACATTAATATGAAAAGTTACAAATTTTCTTGTCCCATCGGGAATCGAACCTGGGATGACTTGGTGATGAGCGACAACAAAGTAGATTTCAAAAAACTTAAAAATTTGGAATGAAAAAAATTAACTAATGAAAACTAATGTGTCCATACGCGACCCAAATGCTTCATATCCAAGGTCTGAAAAATGGGCAAAAATTATGACGTAATTTATGAACGACTCTTTAAAAGTATTTTGTTACTTACTCGTTTTCGACGAATTTGGGTCGCGTTTGGACTTATTTTCGTTTGAACTTGATGTAGTTTTAAGAAATATTGTTAGAAATTTCAACTTGAAATAAATAAATTTCCAGTTCTGTGGGATCGTGCCTAGTAGATGAGTCATCGTTAATCACAGACCTGCCTGGCGAGTGGGTCGGGAGGGTGAGTTTAGTTCAGAGAAATACCTTAATCCTGTGCAGGGCCACAGACAGAAATCACTTTAATGTTTGTGTCAATGCACGTATATACCGTAATGATGAAGTTCTCTGTAGTACTAATCGAAAACTTTGACGGAGCTTGAATTTCGTCCCGGGGAAGGGGGTCGAAATTCGAAACCGGAAAAAGTGTCGGTAAGGTTGTGAGTCTTTCTAATATGTAATCTGTTATCTTAAAAATAATGTAAAACATAGTAAAAGTAAAACGGAACGAAAACAGTAAACCGAAAGACAGACAGATACGAGAAGACGGAACGGAAGTGGCAACCCCACGCTCAAGAGTTTAGCGGGTTCTCTTGTCGTACCAGGAGGATTTTCTCTGAAAAAAAAAATGACGATTGAACTCGGAAATAAGGCATTCCAAAACACGCTTAATCTTTGAATTTCGTAAAAATCGTAAATATGCATTGTTTAATTTTTGGTCTTACTTAAGACCTGCCGCATCGGACCCCTTTGGGGACGCGAGGCTACAGCACCGGCTGCCTCTTCCTCTGGGTATCTGTCCTTCGCCTCCTTTATGAGCTGCCAGAGCCAGTTTGCGTGATCGCTAAATCCAGCCCATCAGCCTCGAGGAACCCGAAGCATCGCAGCTAATAATCGTCACATCGCTTCCCATATGATCTCCAACACAACCTTGCACCTCATCATCACGACCTTCACTCTATATTCCATCACCGTTACCACAACTTTCATCACCATCTTTCGCAACATCCATTTTCATTTCCTCACTTGGGGAGTGTGCAGTGATCGTCTAAAAAGATTCAACTTGACGTTGGATGGGTTAAGATCTCGTCAGGAAACACCAGTTTTGGAATTATGTCAGTGGATGCGTAAACACAAGGTCTCTCGAAGCGAGGAGTTTGCAAATATGCATTAAAATTAAAATCGAATATTCTTTCATAATTTATAACAACACTATGTGGTACACAAGTTAAAATAGTTCAAATAATGATAAATATTTTTTATCTTCGTTTCACGGTGAAAGTATCCATTCTTACATATTAAAGTCAGTGATTTGGGGGTAGTGAAAATATGTTTTCATTTAAATCAACGGCAAAACGTAATGCTGGCGATTTATGCTTTATTTAAACCTGGGTCTCTGTGCGAAAAAAGCAAAGAGAAATTTATTAATATTATTTAATTATTATTCAAAAATTTACAAAATTCTGGCGTTCAATACGGATCGTATTTACCTACAATGCCTCAAAAGTACGAGAAAGATTCTCATCTTTTCTTTAAAAATATTTTTTAAGTCCAGTTTTCAAATAATGATTAAACGTTTTTTGTTAAGTGCTCACGGCAGCGGTTGCGGCGGCATCGATCCCTACAATATCCATCTACTAGTTTTCAATGCCTCTAAGCTCTATGATAATTCTCTTCATTTGCAATCAACACTCCGATGTATTTTATGAAATTCATAACTCTTTTAACGCTTTGATATTAATTAGTTAATTGGATGTGGTTTCTCGTATATTTAATACTATTGTACTTTATAGTCAGTCTCTCAAGTCTTTCTAATTATAAATACAACATAGTTCCCTTCTTCAAGTTGGTTATGTGTGCCACCATTTTCAAACACGAACCTTGTGTAACTTATTGCTACTCTGCTCTCAACGGACTTCTTGACTCAAGGAGTAAAACCACTTCTCTACTTTCTGTGAGATGCTAAAACTAAAAATAGCGAGCATCAAAATCCTTACCACCCGAAAAGAATATAAACAAACAAAACATTAACACTTGCATCTTACTTAGAACAGTCAAAATATTTTTTTCATATCTTTAATAGATGCACCCAGGACAAATTACGTCACAAGAATAATTTCTACATCGTGTCATCGCTCAATTAATTAGACCAGCGCTGCCCAGTTAGCGGCCCGCGAGTAAAACTACATTTTTCATCACACGGTGGTGGACAACCATGTGTTGTAAGTCTATGCTGTCAGAATTAATATTTGACGTGACATTACACGTCCACGGAGAGAAAATAGAAAATTTTGTTCGGAATTACCCAGTCATACATTACAATACGAAAACATTTTATTATAATACTAAGTATTAAAATACTTCTTAAATAAAGAAATATATTATTTAATTTTTCCAGCTTAAAATAATACAAATTCGTTGATAAGAATCGAAATATCGCGTAACAAAAAAACAAATACGATCTATTAGTTATATTCGTTTGGCAACATTTTGCCTAACCCGTCCCGTGCGGACCCGATGTACCGAAAATACATAGGACGTGGAACGCGGTCTAACAGAAGTTGGACAGTGCTGAATTAGATCGTCCCTTGCCCTCGTAAAGCCTCGATGTGTGCATTTCAGTCCAGTTCTTTATTCATACAATTCAGAGCAACAGCATAGACTTCCCTCTTCAGTGTGACATCAACATTATATCTAGCTCTCCCGTTAGGGTTGTTCTTCTGGGTAAAGTTGAATCCAATTATCTTCCTTGTTTATTTGTTTAAATTACTTGGTTTGTTAGTTTTATGGATAAAAGCAACTGGTAACGACAATATTCATAAAGACAGAAAATATTATTTATGAAGCAATTAATATGAATTGGAAAGTCGATTGACTCCGTTCGTATGCAGCATAATCTGCCATTAGCCCATTACAGTGTTGGCAATAGTGGACAAGAAGAAGATGACGAACAAAAATTGACTTATCGTATTGTATCCGCGTAGACTGAAGTCAAGTTGTCGACTGTTCACAAAACTAGAAGAAATTCACCGAAGAAATTTTAATTAATTAATAACTCGTACTATTGATTTTTATTGTGCACTAGAATTATTTTGTGAATTTAAAACTTTGTAATAAATTAAGATTTTCTCTTATCGGTCACATAATCTTAAGGCCGCATAAGGTATGAAAATCTCTGCTTTGCGTTTTCATTCACTAGGTTTTAGTTGGTTTTCTTCGCTATGTGAAGCCGATAATAGTGTGAAGATATAAAAACAACGTAAGACCGCGGAAGCTTATCCATAAAACCCAGAGAAATTTAATGCCATACAAGTTTATCGCCACTGGATAGGGAATGGTTCAAAGTATCACGTAGTTTGGCATAGTCGCTCGGTCGGGTATTATATCTTTACATTGAAAACAAGCCGCTCGCTGAGTATGTCTATAAGATGGCTCAACAGCGAGTGTGGTAAAACGTGCCAGTCATTTATAAATTGCCCTCCTAGAGAAGTACTAAGAACGCGCGAATATTTCTATTTCCACGAATGATCAATACCTTTGCACTAACTCTACCTCTTCCCAAATTCTTTTTGATGAATCTCCGCATATGTTTGTGAGTCCGGATGATTAACATCTTCAGGCCTCCATTCAGTTTCGATGCGACAGGGGTGCCAACTTGCCAGCTGCTTCTGCATCTGCTGCCACCTTCCTGGCATCGACATTGCGAAGTCTCCATTTGTCATTTCGAAGCCCACGGTTGGCGGCTTCTTTGGAGGCGCCCACTTCGTTCACAACTCACAGGATTACGATTCGGATTATTCTATATTTATTTGTTGAAATAATCTCTCTAAAATAGTTCTCTTGTCTCTTAATCATAGTCCGACCTTGGATTAATTTGTGGCGAGAGGTCGTGATTTGATGACTGTTGACTTTGTTGTAATTTGAACATTAAACTGGCGGCCCGCCAGACATCAAGTTTTATCAAACATTTGGGAGTATAACTTTGTGACATAAATCTATGCTGTCAGAGTGAATGTTTTACGTGGCAATTCCGGTGTAAGAAAATAGAAAATTGTGCTCAAAATTATCCTGTTATACATAATAATATGAAAAAAATTATAATAATACAAAAAAATTAAAATACTTTTTAAAAATAAAATATCATTTAATTTTTATAGCTTGGAATAATATAAATGTGTAGGTAAAATCAAAATATAGCATTACAAATAAATAAATGCGACCCATTAGTTTTTTGTTGTTTTTGTCATTCGTCCGGTAACATTTTGCCAAAACAAAACCCGAGCCGACCCGATCCATCGAAAGTGTACAGAAAATTATCCGCGGGCCAAGATAAATTGGGCAGCGCTGCTGTAGACAATACATAAAAATGTCAGCATTCCTATCCATAACAATATATCAGCATTTATAGAGTGTACCCCAATATATTCAACGAAAAAACTACTCTGTCTCAAGTCACATTATAACGACATTGCACATTGCCAAAAGAATGTGAAAATCGATGAAACACCTCATAAAATCCCACATCTCATAATTTTTTATTAATAGAAGTTGAAATTAAAGACAAGATTTGTGTGCGAACTATAATTCTTTTTTTCGTGGACAATCAAGGGTCCGCAAACCACCGGTGACAAAAAAGGGCAACTTGTTGTTGGGACGCCACTGAGGAAAGGCCTGCGCCCACGTCGACCTCGAAACTGAAGATGGCCGCCGCAGTTGCGACTGAAACATCTGTGAAGAAGAACGGTTCATCTGGACCACGGCTCAATAGTCCAGAAATGTTTACATATATTTTCGAATAATCTATAATTTGATAATCCTACGTACTTCTGAAATATCTTTTTTGTGTTTTATTAAATACAAATTTGTTGATGTTATAACATATAGCTAACTATTTTTTATTCTTATCTTAGGGGCGTGTAGGAATAATAAATCAGTATGTACCCTTGATTGGAATTTATGGGATGTTCCCTAGCTCGCTTCCAGGGAGAAAAATTAATTTATTGTCCTCCACGTGGTCATACGCAACTGTGTAACTATGTTTTTTTTTTAATAAATTCATTTTTTGTGGGAGAGTTATCCGGAACCACAACAAGAGCAGACGTTAAAGTCCAGCGAGCTATAGTTGAATTAAAATTAGAAAGGTACCTTTCTATATTCAATTATAGTGTACCTGTACCATTCAGGATTGCAATCCTTATGCGTAGCATATATTGAAGAGCAAGAGCAGTATCGAACGAGGATGTTAACCATGTGAGAATAGAAATATGTTGTATCATGAATTGTACGTATTATTTATTCTGAGCTTAGTCATGCCTCATGAAAATCAGTGCTTATAAAAAACCAGTAGTGACAAAGTATCGATTTCATTACTCGCCCCTTTCCTCTTCAATGAGATGTATCAAGTGAAAAATTGCTCATCGTTGCACGCAAAACACTCTCCACCGTAAACACCTATATATTTCTGTTTCCTTTTGGATTCTTCTTATCTTACAAACATCACGTCAATCTTCAGCGGAAGAAACGAATCATAATTGTTTTTCAACTATTTCTCTTCACCAAGAGCGAAGAAATCTGAATGACGCTTCTTTATATCACGATTCGCATTTCTCTCAGCGAATTCTTTTCGATTCGGCAAGACAAATGACAGGTCGGATTCTTTCAATCAAATAATTTAATTAAAACGCTAACGAATAAGGTGTCGTCCATAAATTACGTAACGCAAAATTTACCTTTTTTACTGCCCCCACCACCACTCTATAACGCACATGCAAAAATAACTCTCATCCTCCCCTAAAAATTATGTAACGTTAGCCCTAACTCCCTGTAACATCACACCTCAAGCCCTGATGCGAAGTTATTTTTTCTTTGGTAGAAGCGGGATCCACATAAATACCAAAATCCCTATGGTAGTTTTTGTCGCTGCCACCAGCTCTGTTTCCCGAGCAATCAAACACACTTGTAATAACAATAAATAATGATTTATTACAAATTAACTAGAAATCTGAATTTACAACAGAGACAAACTCCCAAAATCATTAATACATCTAATAATCTGTTATTACACAAGTAATGCTGTCAGAGAGCATTAATTACACTTGGTTAAATATAGTTGACGACAACTAAATTGTAAAAACCCTTAGGTTATCTGATCCTTCGAAATTATAAGTTGTTTTCCCCAACAAATAACTGATACTAGTTACGACACTCGCAACTAGTAATGACTTCATTAAGACTACCGCAGCAGCCTAACGAACATCTGGTCTCCGCGACCTAGTCTTAGCTCAGTCACATGTCAGAGCTGACGGATGTCTACTTCCCCGTAAACAGTCTCTGAAGATCTTCACTCCTCCCAATATATACTGTACCAGAAGTCACGTGATCAGCAAATAACCACGCCTTCGCCACCACCGAGCAAACACTGCTCTTGGGTTACCCCTTCGGCTTCTAGGAACGCAGAAACTGCGCCGTAGAGGACGAATCGCCATGAGCGTCACCTAGCACCTTTTTCAGAGCGTTCTATATTCGGCAACGTACTTCATTCATTACTTCGTAGAATTCTTCTTTTCTTCGGGTACACCTAAATTCCAGTGGGTCAATGTCGCCGGCCGCATTCTCTGAATACACATGCTTTCGTTAAAAGTGAAAGGTGTTCGTTCAAACAAAACCTCACTAACTGGAGAGGCTTAGGGTGGGTCCCAAGTTCGTCGCACTTCCGTCTTAGCGCCGACCGGCCACTTATTGTAAGATTCTTAAAAGCATCCGGCTTGGAATGCAAAGAAATATTAATATTTCACAAATTGATGGCATGTCCTGGCGCCGACGTTTTCCGGAAGATGCGGGAACAAATGTTGATACTCTCACTGAATTGTTCGTTCCTCATTGCTCTATGCTCTCACTCACTAGTTGAGTATATCGATAACCGTAACGCATTTTAAGGTTACAAACCACCCTAGGAAACATAACCTATAAAACTTAGCATTACATCACACCATAGTTAACACCCCTATATCGCCGTAATGCAGTGTAACATCATAAATCCCATCCCATACGGAGCGTTACATAATTTATCGACGATCCCTAATCTATACCATGTATACTTCGACCCGTATTTTTATTATCGATTTCATTGACATGCCAAAATTGTAATAAATACATATAATAAAAGCGTATCTGCCTTTTTTCGGTATTTTTAATTCTTCTCCAAACTCTGATGTTCCAAAATGAAACGTTAGTCATATTCTATTTTTGTCAGAGTGCATTCAAGATAGTATTTCAGCAAATGATTTTGCTTCAATTTGGAATAGATACATCGGTGACACTATTTCCTTTTTTTATTTATTGAATATACCAATAAATTAGTTGCAATCCAAATACTAATGAAAATGGAAAATTGGTTTGCTTTTCTCTGACTGTATATTTGTGACTGACTATTCGGAATTCGTAGTGTGTCTTTTTTATTCCTTCAGAGAACAAAAACGATTGATACCTTTGTCCGAGTGTATGTGATGGGTTGGGATATCCCTTTTGTATTGATTTCTCCCATTATTGCGTCCGATCCAAGCAAAAATTAAAACGAAAATGTTTCAAATCACAACATTCAATTTATCGAAGCCGTTATCTGAGAGATTGCTTCATTTCGAAGATCACTCGTCTTGATTCAGATCCAACTTCCACAGTTTTGTTCTCCGACATTGTTCTCTCTTTATCTTTCTCCTTCCCTCTTCTGTGTCCACGCGTTAAATCATTCTGTCTGGACAGGGAACTTCCTCTTCAATCTCACAACGGGGCTGAGGATTACTCCGTCGTCCTACTTATCTACAAGTTCCTAATCCACCAGCGGCCCATTAGCTTCTCTGAAAACCCTAGGATTAATGTACTTAGACAAGAAGACTTAGAAACAACAACAACAACAATTTAGTCGAATATTTAAACTAAATTACAATTATAAACAACTTACCCATATCCAAAGGACTTAACTTTATGTACAATTCCTCGTCCTTGCCCTGATAGTTGGTTTTCCATGGTTCCGAACGGTGNNTTTTCCATGGTTCCGAACGGTTTTTTTTACCATTGTAGTATTTATAAATGAGAAATGTAGCGTGCTATTGAAGCTTATCTACATGAAGCGATAGGAGATTGGAGGCGGGTGGTAGAGCTATTGTTAGTAGGTGGGCCGCATAGTTGGGTTTACCAACAACTTGGCCCAAGTGGAAGGGTTCGTAGAAGTGGTTAGTAACAGCTAGAGTTATTGATAGTAGCAGGAGCTGGATAGAGGAAGGAATGTTTGCTTTTCAGTAGTCACAGCTATATGAACTGGGACATTCATGTGAAAAACTAAAAATTTTTCTGGCCCCACCGGGAATTGAACCCGGGATGACTTGGAGACGAGAAAGAACGCTACCACCTGAGCCACCAGAGGGGCCTTCCAACGGTGCTCTAGGAACGAATCAGTCAGTTGAACAGCTATGGAAGACAATTCTTTGGTGATTTTGTATTGCCCAAACCGTCCTGTGGTATACGTAGAAGTTTTCCTTTTCTTCGCATGATTTCCTTTTCTTTCTATCCATCCAAACATGTTCCCTTTGCGGACGTGTCACAAGGGTACCTCGGCCATTTAGGTACTCATTTTTAAAAAAATACGTATAACACTGTCAACATAATTATCGAAAAGCGGAAGCAGATCGTGGTATCAAAAACTGTGAGAAGTTGGGATTAAGATTCATGTGTTTTATGTTATTTGTAAGGTATAGAGGCGTGCATTCCGAACTCGGTCAATTAACATTAAATAATTTAAAACAATATAAATAAAAAACATTCGCAATCATCTAACAATGAAAAAGTATGCTGCCACGTAGCGAGATTTTATGATAGTTTTTGTGAATGAGAATTTATACACTTGAAGTCATGTTTCTTTGCTTCGAGAAATTTAACCTCACAAAAAAAAACAAGAACAGAAATGCAATGCGTTTCTTAGTTTCTTGTATATTAGTCGCAGTAAATTACTCTATTGCCCTCAACGCGGTCTTACGCAGTTTATAACAGCTCTCTTCACAATAAATAATTTCTTTCTTTCTTTATATATTGTCAGTCTAATTGGTTTGATGTTGGTATAGCGCTTGTTCACAGTTTAGCCAACACTTTTACTTAGCCATCGTCCTTAAGAGTAACGATATTTTTACCCCGCGTTATGTTGGCGTTACATTCGAATTTCTGAAAATTTAAATCTATCGCCAATATCGGCCATCAATTCAGTGCACTTACTCTGTGGCGCTATTCTGTTCCTTCTGCATCAAACGTGTAGAACGAATATTACCTTGTGTCTTAGTTTGTTGTATTATCAAATTGTATTTCTTTAAAGCAAATACTATAAATATTATTTGGATATAACTTAAATACGTAGAAGTTGGCAATTCGTGTTAGGTAGCCATATTGCATAATTTTCGACTTTTAGGGTACCCATTTTCCTCTCTCTCTCCACCAATTTCCTTGATACCGAGGAGTCGGTATACAATCTGGAAGTCAGGTTCTGTGGAAGTTGAAAATAATCTGATCTGGAACTCAAATAATTGTTTTATCTCTTGAATTAATTATAAAAATAATAATTTATTTTATAAAATTTTCAGTGGATCAATCCATTCAATATGTAATTTTCAAATAATAAGTTTTAAGTCGTAATTAGTCCTACAAGTTAATGGACCATTGAAAGAAACTCAATTCCCTCTTCCCTAATTCAAAAGACTAATTCGAAAATGTATTCGTACAAATAAACGCGTACGAAAGTGAAATCAAATCTTTCGTTTTTGTTACACATTTTGATAGAAATAAAAATAAGTAAGTAGATTCCATTCATATTCTCAGAGTTCTCTGTCACAACGAACGCATTCCTAGCCCTACACGACTTCATAGAAAACGCTTTCCTGGCACTCACTGTTTCACTCCGGTTTAGTCAATAAAACTGAGTCAATATAACAGGTTCCAGTCTCTCATCCTGATGTTGCAGATCCAGTTTCACTCACAGAAATCGTTGCTCCAAACATTCATATACGGAGGTGTTGAGAAGTGTAATTTTGCATCGTTGTAGCAGCAACATTTATATGTAAAATATTAATGTAAAAAAGCAAAGATCTCCTGACATTGTCAAAAACACAGTTTTGGAAAATAAGTAGACACATTCGTGATTACACGATTGAGTAATATACTCTTCTGGGAATAATTAGAAAACATATAGAAGGGGTACTAATGGTTTGGGTGGTTAAACGGATTACAAAAATATCGAATGTACTAAACCCGAATTATTTTACCGTTTTTGGCCGGAGTTAAATGACCCGTGTCACGTGTGCTGACGAAGAGAGGGGCCAAATTCGACAGATTCAATGTAACAACTTGAGACTACTAATTGAGATTATGCACATTCATTTGCATAGGTAGTTATTGACTTCAATCAAAAACTTTCCAGAAAGTTTTGAAGAATACTCGAATACCAAAGTTACTAAAAAAATGAACTTTAACGCGCTCTGTTTATTATCAACGAATCAAATATCCCCTCCAGTAGCTCAAGGACTAGCGTGCTTGCTCGTCATCTAGACTCCAGATTCGTTTCCCGACGGGACCAGAAGAAAAAAATTGTAGGTTTTCTCAATAATTCATATAGCTGTGACTTATGAAAAGCGACCCGTCCTCCTTCTACTCCTAGTACCACTAACTCTGTAACTAACTTCTCCTAACAACACCCCCACGTGGGTCAAGTTGTTGATAAATCCAGCTCACCCTCCCACCTTCTAACAGTAGCCCCTACCACCCATTCCTACATCCTATAGCCCTATGTCGATAAGCTTCAATAGTACGCCACATTTCCCATTTACGAATTCTACAAAAATAACAAAAACCAATCAATGCTCAGTAATAAAAGATATTTAAATTGTCACAGAAGTCAATTGATACGCCAAAGACATTAATCCTTGTCGAAATTCAAAACTTTACTCAAACAAACAAAAAACTATGATTGTGACAAATGTCTCCTGGATAGAAACACGCGAAGAACATTTTGTAACGTTCAATTCTTTGCGAAATTTGGTGAATCCTCATCAGAACAGTGGAGAGTATCTTACAAATGTGAGATTACAAAGCTTCTGGGAGGGGACTCCATGAGAATATATGTCAGTATTCAGTGAAGACAAATCCACAATTTCAACAGAAATATCCCTACTTCACTTTTTATATGTTTTCAGGCACGGGTCCAACACAAAAAGTGCAGAGAAAATCACATTGTTTTTTTTAAATGTAGATAATAAACACAATTAAAGACGTCAGTCAAGTTTCGCTTTGATTTATTCTCATTCTCTGGTAATCACGAGAACACTCTGAGTCATGCTAATGCCGTAATAGCCATCCTTCGTATGTGGGTCCTTCATGAAAGCTGCCGAAATCTCGGCAACACATCTTTAGATCATTAGACACCATATTAATAACCAGAAAGTAGACAAGCCGATGTGCACAGGGGTAAAAATTAATGACTTATCGCCAAAACACAGCTAATAAAAGAACTTCAAATGATTTAATTGAGTAGTAAATTCACCAACGTCAGGGTACGTGCCGGGGAAATTGCCTCGTTCTTTTTCTCGCACCTCGCGGTTCGTTTGTTTTGCGTCGCCGAATGAGGAGGAGGGAAGAGAAGACGAACAAGACGAACAGAACGGCGGGCGACGCGGCGCATTCCTCTGCAACGATGACGTCATCTCCTCCTCTCGCTCACACTGCACGTTATCTTCTACATGTCTCGACGCTCCGTGGCGGACGGCCGCGTACTTGCACGGTGGGACGGATTGGAGCCAATGCAGAGCAGCGAGAAATATGCATCAAAGAAACAGTCACTATTGACGAATCACATGGTATTGTGTTATATGTGGACAACATTTTCGTCCATTTAATACAATTTAATTTTCAATCATGGTTTGGTTATTGTACACATAATGAAATAAATAAAGAAATAAGTTAACTTGACAACACAAATAAACTAAGTATAAATGTACATCACAGGTTACAAAAATGATATTGAAAAATAATTAATAAAAAGAACCATCAGAGTAAATCCGGGCCCGGGTTTTTCTCCGGTTTTCCTTCAGGTAGAGGTCGATTTCTTATACAGGTTCTCTAGGCTCTTGTCTAGGGGCGCGTTTATTGAAACAAGAAATCGTGAATTCAGTGTTATTTCAATTCTTATGATTTAAAAACACTATACTCAGAATAATCTATAGTTCGATAATAATTCGTTCATGTAAAATAATTTTTTTGTGTTAAATTACAAACATGTTGATATTCTATTAGTATTTTAACACGTAGCTAACGTTTTATATTATCTAGGAATTTTGCTGAAATATTTCAATCCGCCTCTACCTTAGGGTCTTTGATCGGAATTGATGGGATGGTCCCTTGCTTGCTCTCGGAGAGTAAATTAGTTTATGGTCCTCCACGTGATCATACTGCTTTTTTGAAAAAAAAATTATTTATAAAATATTAAAATGAAGAATAATAAATTTTGGATTCACCAGTATCATTCAAAATATTTATTACATTTAATATTTATTCCGCTTTAATGTTTTGTTTCTGTGTTATTTATTTTTTCAAACTTCTAACACTACACATTTGTCCAAAGAACTCGTGTGAATTGTGAACGAATTGTAAAATTTAAAAATTTTGAACGAATTAGAAAATTATTCGTATGAATGAAACTGCTATCTCAACTATGAAAAGTATCTCAACGCACAATGTTTGCTATATTGGGGTGAACCATAAGGTAACTTATGCTGTTTACGTCTGTCATAATTTAATGGAATTACGTAACGTGAGTTTTGCGGATTACCTGTCATTGTGGTAAACGGTGACCGTCAACCCGATATTTATCACAGTGAATCAAGTCTTCTAAACACAAGTCTACAATTCTAAATATAAAAATGTACGCAAAGATGGATTTAAAAAATACTCCGCAAGCAACAAGTTTGCAGCTATTCCTTCAATTAATGGAGAAAATACTACTCAACATATGGTGATGGTGAATGATTCTTTTATAGTTTCGTAATGGTAAATAACTGAATGCAAGAATAAATTAAAACGCGTATGACATTAAATTAAAAAATGACACAAAGATACGTTGAGCCCCGTTAGTTCATTTTCATAATTTTGAGATACAAGGGAATAGAGTTCCAAATAGATAGATGTATTTCTTTTGAAAGCCTAAACTTGTACTAACATCTATATGGCCACTGAGTGAACTAACCTACTACACCATCCCATTAAACAGATCTGGTTACAAAGAATCCATTTCCGATTCTAACTCAAAACTGACAAAAATGAACTTACACCACTTCGAATTTAAGGTGCTCCATTAAAATACAATTTTATTAAACAAAAAAACATAACTGGTCGGAATCAAAGTTTTCAATTTTTAGATATTATAATATAAATCTTACATGGCTAAATACCCCCAAAAACCAAAGGAAATTTTTTTTTAAATTATACGTGCTGTTATGCAAATGCTAGAGAAAGTATTTCTACAAAAACCGTAGAGTAGGGTAACATGAAGATCAAAATATAGAGTACTATGCCAAGAAACACCCTCTCTTTATGGGGGATAATGAAGACAAAAATATAAAGAATCATGTCAAAAATAACACTCTCTCTATAGAATTCTTTAATATCACTCTTTAGTGCAGACTGAGAAAAGTATATGATAGGGTATATGCAATGGTCTTGCACCACTAGTATATTTTCAATCCGCCTCTGCCTTGGTGCCCTTGATCGGAATTGATGGGATGGTCCCTTCATTGCTTCCAGAGAATTAATTAGTTTATTGTCCTCCACATGGTCGTACGCAGTTTGTAATTGCTTTTTTGACAATAAATTTATTTATATTTGCGTTCGTAGTATGGCTCTCTCCGTCCCAGGGTCCGTGCGTCTTTTGCCCTTCGCTAGCTCCTGTTCGCCGCTTGGTCTACACAACAGCAGCGATCGAATACGGCTCCGATTTCTTGCGATGCGACGTTTGCTCTAATCTCGGTCTCAGGACTCGGTCCACGCGCTGCGGAATGCGCGTCAGGTCAGTCAATAAGAACAATGCGTTCGCTTTGATTTATGGTAATAGAGAATGAATGTCCCTTCGGGAAGTCACTAATGGTTATGAGCAGATACAGAAACTCAATACATCGAACGCGTACATTTGCAATTCTTCATAATTCATTGTTCATTTCATACAGGTCCCTGTCTAGGGGTGATCAGTAGCATACGTCGACGGGGGCGCTCCTCCCCAGACCCCCAGCTGTGAGGAGCCTCCAAATATCATACAACATGTAAATTTGAACACAAATATATTCTAAACATTTTATATCAGGAAAATGAGAAATAGTTGAGATTATCACTATATATATATATANAACCGGGTCGAAGATGGCGCGTGTGACGTAGGCATGCCTGACAGAGGCATACTCAGAAGGGGCTCAGGGGGTTAGATTCAAGTCCTCCGAAGCAAACATTTAATTCGTACCTCCTCGCTTTACTTACGCTCCCACTCTCATTTATAATTACAAATATATCGATTGAATTGACGGAGATATTAATACAAATAATATAAATAGTTCATAATAATTATTAACGTATTATAAAAATTATTGCTTCCGTAGAAAACTAGTAACAAAAGCAATTATTTTTTCATTATTTCCAATGTATCTACTTCCCGATATAATTCGTACATCGAGCAGTGCGTTACGCTGAATGTAACATTTAGTACGCTTCCTGTCTCTCGCCTATTCTCGTTGAACGGTGCGGCCAAAAACACGTCACTCTGTTCAGGCCAACACTGCCATCCCCGGAGATAATGTACTCAGCCGTAGAGAGCATATTAAAATAAACTATTATGAATTCATAAGATCGAGAGAATGCATGAAAATATATTTGTATTTTAATCATTATTAAACGTACTACAGTAAGCGTGATTTCCTCTCATAATTATGGAATTACCATTATTTAACATTAACTAGAACATAGGTACACATAAAAAGTTGGTCTGTTCCAAAGACTATACCCATGAATCCTTTTGACGAGCTAATCCGAATCCGGGGCCAAATATGAAAAATTATTTTGATGCGATGAATTCGAATCCGGAACCAGAATTGCTCCACCATACCCCAATTTTTTAACCGTCGCAAAAACAACCTTAAATACGTAAAATCCTACTATAGAAGGGAGGGAATAGCATTTGGAAGAATTGTAAAAAACGAAATGGAAGTTTCTGCAGGACCACTTCTATGTTTATCGGGCTGAATCCGAAGTCGGAATTACTCTCCCACCCTCCGATATTTTTATAACGCGCAAAATACATACAATTTAAGTGCACGAAATACGTATAAATATGGTCCTGTAGTCATTCTCAGTCAGTTTCTACAATTATACCTAATGCTGATCCCTCCTGTGGACACGGATGGAATAAAAGGGGAAGATAGAGGATGGAAGAAGCGTATTGACAGGATGTTGTGGGAGTGTTGGATAATAAGGTGGAAGGTGACACATGAGGGGAGATTATTGTACAAATTTATCCCATGCAACTTATACTAGACGAAATAGAAAATGGTTCATTCCGCATAAAAGTATAATAAAATATTACACTTCATTCGCCTGAGCGGGCATGCTACATAAGAGAATATGGGAAGGAAGATATTCTAAACCTGACAGCAGAAAAGACGTTAATTGTCACGCAGACGAAGTATGCATTTGTTAGCAAGATAGAGGGAATTAGGACGGCGTATATATGGAGGATCAAGAGTAGATAAAAAACAATTATAAGGTTTGTCAAATAGCAAAAATCCTTGTATTGCTTTATGTGGCAGAGACAAGGTTACTGACAACAGTCAAGACAAATAAATGAATGAATAAATAAATAAATAGAAATATAAACGGGGCATGCGGATATTAATGGGTACTGGTATAAGAGAAACACGAGAGATAATAAAGGGTGTATGGGCGGAATGGATGATGAAACAATTGAACATGTTTTCAATTGCGAAATAACAAATGAAAAAGACGTGAATGTTTTATAACGTTGAAGAAAAAGGGTATGTACATGGGGCAAGAACGATATAAGCTGATAGAGATTTAAAAAGTTTTATTTGTTTTAAGAATATACAGAACAGATAATGTCAACAGGAAATGCAACTAAGAAGAGAAAGTAGATTGTCCAAATCCTCCTCGTCGTGGCGACGGTAACTCCCTTGGTTTGGCGACGCAGATATGCATTGAAATAAGAAAAAAGACCACATGATAAAGAAGAAACAGAAATGGAAAAGAAAGAGTACAGATAGAAAAGAACAGAGTTTGTGAAATAAGAGATAGTAAGTCTGATTGCTAAGGTACAGGGTAAAATAAACAAATAAAACGAAAAAAAATTAAATAATGCTGATCCCTCCCAAAGCAAGATTTTCCGTAGTTTCCTGAATTTAAGTGTGGTATTTCGTGATTTTAAAAATGGAGGTTGAGGGGTAATTCTGGTTCCGGATTCGAATGCAGCGCGTCAAAATACATAGAGATTAGCAAGCCTAGTCTTCGGAATACATCTTTGTGTTGTGTGGAATTAGAATATAAAACAATATTTAAAATATTTTAGTAATTCTCGTGTGACCTACAATAATAACCAGGTAACTGCACTTTTCGAAAAAAAAAAAAAAAAAGATATGTCAAATATGTCTGTGTTTTTCTAAATTTCATTCGTATTAGTCGAAACTATTTAGAAACGTTCTATCTTCTCCAATCGAGCAGAGAGTATATTGTGAGGAGTGAAGGGCCAATATTTCTCAAAAGGCTGTTAATGTAGAAAAACGAATTTCAATGGAGACGGTTAAGCGCAGTAACCCGCACAGGACGAAATGACAGGCGTAATACGAAACCAACAAAAATTAACCAAGGGTCACTTTTGAAAGATTTGAACCGAGGGCGCGGGTGGGAAAACATTGAGGTCCAAGGGAGCGGTTTCTGGAACCTCTCAAGGCGGGACCCAGAGCTGATAAACAAGATCGTAAAAATTTGGGAGTTGAAGTGGGTGAGAACTCAATTGATCAAAGCGGGACGGCGCGACACTCAAACAGAGGACGACGCAGTACTTTTAACAAAAGGGGGCACTTTCGAGGCGCTAGAATCACTAGGGACATGTGGGCAAGTTCAGACTCGCAGAACTAGAAGTTCTTTTGGCGGTCGGCCAACTGTCGCTAAACAATAGAATATGCAGCGTGTGAACTACGGACAGCTTGGCACGAAGTAGCCACATGGTCTCGGCGTGGCGTCGATAGAAAACAATGAGCGTTGCTGTTAAACAGAGCAGCGTGATTCGTCGAGAATACAACATACGTCACGAAGCTCTACCTTATCGAAGTGACTCCATGTGTAGTACGCCAAACAAAATTATTGGCTCCTGAAATCACGTGGCACGAAGAAGGGCGTAAACATTTTTCAAAATTCTGAGAAGAAGGGATATTTATTAAAAAATTAGGTGCGCGGAGGCGCAGAGGACACTACTTCAGACTTCAGACGTTCACGACTTCAGAGACTTTTCATTCTGAGTATGACATTCAGAGATTTTTCTTAGATGGAGAGATTTCGAGTAGATTCGGAGTATTTGTCTTAGATTCATAGAGACTAGCATTCTGAGTTCTTTTCGGAACACTCAGAGACTTCGAGTAATTTCGGAGATCATTCTCATTTCGATTCACTCAAGCCGATGTATTTGCTCAGTGTGCTCGATCGTACAGCTAAATGAATTAGCACTTCGGTTCTTGATTATTTACGAGTGCGATTTCCTGTCAATCAGTCCTTTAATGAAATCTATAAACTTTTGATTTTGTTATTTGTGACCTTGAAAAACGAGTAGTGTAGCATCGTGTCAGATGGCTAGCTAGTTCTGATATTGAGCAAGTAATTATATCTTGGAAAGACTTTTCGCAGCGACGAGCTCCGTTCGAGATTAAGAAGTGAGAGATACACAGAAGTCAAGGCCACGAGCAGTAATTAGGCCATGAGACGTGACTGGATGCATCAGTGAATGGCGTTACGAGAGGCGGCTCGTTCCATTCTGCGGGGAAGCACAGCAGGTAGTAGCCGGCCATAGGACGCTCAAAGGCCATCGAACCAAACTACAGCCCTAGGCGACCACTCAGTTTCGCACGAGGCAGCTCAACCTTTCAACAATGTTCGTAAACAAGGTAATTTCATATTGCTGGTTGCATCCAGCTTAGGTTGATGCGAGCAGTGCGTCTTCGGACAAAGATAGAACGTGTGCTTCATTACGATAGACTTAATAGGAAAGACAGTAATGTTTCCTTAGTCAGCAATGAACTAATTAGCTTTGTTTGTTTCATCAGAAATTGTTTAACGTAAATATAGGTAGAAAATATGTGTTGGGGACTTGTCATTGAGCCCACATCACTGTGAACTATTGTGTAACATAACGAGTGAATTTTGGGGAATAAACAAGGAGAATGTGTGAGCATGTGTAGGATAGTAATGATAATTTTAAGAATGTAGTAGTTAGTAATTAAAAACCAATTTTATTTTGACGCTGCGCGTATTTTATACCAAAAGTGTGTGTTTCTTTTAATAAGAGGGCACGAACCCCGCCCGTCATAAATTCTCTTAAATTACTCTTGATTTATTAATTAATGTTGGTATGGTTAACCACTACCCTATATTATTCTTGTGGTATTAATTAAGTTTTACTACAAGTGGCGCCTGAGTTAATCAGCAGGACTCCAAGTGATCTTTAAAATCTATAAGTGGACCTTCAGTCGTACGTTGAGCTTAGTGTTGTATTAATTAATTGGTGATCAATGTTACCACTACCCTATTTTTGGTCTCGCTACAATAGGCTTTCCCAACGTGGGGCTTTATCACCTAAATATGGTGGTTATTATGAACCGAACCACTTAGCAATCACGAAGGAATTAAGTAAATCATTTAATTAAGTAGTAGTGGCTAATATTATCCACTACCCTGTGTTTAGGCTTCTTACAATTGGCTTTCCCAACGTGGGACTAGCATACACACTACACTATTATATTTTTTTCTCTTACTATTAATATATACGATATATAACTCGTATATATATATATATATATATATATATATATATATATATATATATATATATATATATATATATATATATATATCT